>OX371177.1:19300039-19397039 GCA_947310635.1 Leptodirus hochenwartii | reverse complement strand
ATTTATTAACGTCAGAGAGCTGGAAATGTCTAAAAACGTTCACTTTCAACGAATACGATCGTTTTTAGGCATTTTCGTACTTCTCCGAATAAAACTGCATTTTTCACGACAAAAAATATTTTATATCTCTGAAAATAAATTTATTAACGTCAGAGAGCTGGAAATGTCTAAAAACGTTCACTTTCAACGAATACGATCGTTTTTAGGCATTTTCGTACTTCTCCGAATAAAACTGCATTTTTCACGACAAAAAATATTTTATATCTCTGAAAATAAATTTATTAACGTCAGAGAGATGGAAATGTCTAAAAACGTTCACTTTCAACGAATACGATCGTTTTTAGGCATTTTCGTACTTCTCCGAATAAAACTGCATTTTTCAGGACAAAAAATATTTTTTATCTCTGAAAATCAATTTATTCAGGTCAGAAAGCTGGAAACGTCTAAAAACGACCACTTTCGACGAATACAAGCGTTTTTAGACATTTTCGTACTTCTCGGACTAAAACTGCATTTTTCACGACAAAAAATATTTTATATCTTTGAAAATAAATTTATTAACGTCAGAGAGCTGGAAATGTCTAAAAACGTTCACTTTCAACGAATACGAGCGTTTTTAGGCATTTTTGTACTTCTCGGAATAAAACTGTATTTTTCACGACAAAAAATTTTTTTTTTCTCTGAAAATCAATTTATTCAGGTCAGAAAGCTGGAAACGTCTAAAAACGACCACTTTCGACGAATACAAGCGTTTTTAGACATTTTCGTACTTCTCGGACTAAAACTGCATTTTTCACGACAAAAAATATTTTATATCTTTGATAATAAATTTATTAACGTCAGAGAGCTGGAAATGTCTAAAAACGTTCACTTTCAACGAATACGATCGTTTTTAGGCATTTTCGTACTTCTCCGAATAAAACTGCATTTTTCACGACAAAAAATATTTTATATCTCTGAAAATAAATTTATTAACGTCAGAGAGCTGGAAATGTCTAAAAACGTTCACTTTCAACGAATACGAGCGTTTTTAGGCATTTTTGTACTTCTCGGAATAAAACTGTATTTTTCACGACAAAAAATATTTTTTATCTCTGAAAATCAATTTATTCAGGTCAGAAAGCTGGAAACGTCTAAAAACGACCACTTTCGACGAATACAAGCGTTTTTAGACATTTTCGTACTTCTCGGACTAAAACTGCATTTTTCACGACAAAAAATATTTTATATCTTTGAAAATAAATTTATTAACGTCAGAGAGCTGGAAATGTCTAAAAACGTTCACTTTCAACGAATACGATCGTTTTTAGGCATTTTCGTACTTCTCCGAATAAAACTGCATTTTTCACGACAAAAAATATTTTATATCTCTGAAAATAAATTTAATAACGTCAGAGAGCTGGAAATGTCTAAAAACGTTCACTTTCAACGAATACGAGCGTTTTTAGGCATTTTTGTACTTCTCGGAATAAAACTGTATTTTTCACGACAAAAAATATTTTTTATCTCTGAAAATCAATTTATTCAGGTCAGAAAGCTGGAAACGTCTAAAAACGACCACTTTCGACGAATACAAGCGTTTTTAGACATTTTCGTACTTCTCGGACTAAAACTGCATTTTTCACGACAAAAAATATTTTATATCTTTGAAAATAAATTTATTAACGTCAGAGAGCTGGAAATGTCTAAAAACGTTCACTTTCAACGAATACGATCGTTTTTAGGCATTTTCGTACTTCTCCGAATAAAACTGCATTTTTCACGACAAAAAATATTTTATATCTCTGAAAATAAATTTATTAACGTCAGAGAGCTGGAAATGTCTAAAAACGTTCACTTTCAACGAATACGAGCGTTTTTAGGCATTTTTGTACTTCTCGGAATAAAACTGTATTTTTCACGACAAAAAATATTTTTTATCTCTGAAAATCAATTTATTCAGGTCAGAAAGCTGGAAACGTCTAAAAACGACCACTTTCGACGAATACAAGGGTTTTTATACATTTTCGTACTTCTCGGACTAAAACTGCATTTTTCACGACAAAAAATATTTTATATCTTTGAAAATAAATTTATTAACGTCAGAGAGCTGGAAATGTCTAAAAACGTTCACTTTCAACGAATACGAGCGTTTTTAGGCATTTTTGTACTTCTCGGAATAAAACTGTATTTTTCACGACAAAAAATATTTTTTATCTCTGAAAATCAATTTATTCAGGTCAGAAAGCTGGAAACGTCTAAAAACGACCACTTTCGACGAATAAAAGCGTTTTTAAACATTTTCGTACTTCTCGGACTAAAACTGCATTTTTCACGACAAAAAATATTTTATATCTTTGAAAATAAATTTATTAACGTCAGAGAGCTGGAAATGTCTAAAAACGTTCACTTTCGACGAATACGATCGTTTTTAGGCATTTTCGTACTTGTCCGATAAAACTGCATTTTTCACGACAAAAAATATTTTATATCTCTGAAAATAAATTTATTAACGTCAGAGAGCTGGAAATGTCTAAAAACGTTCACTTTCAACGAATACGAGCGTTTTTAGGCATTTTTGTACTTCTCGGAATAAAACTGTATTTTTCACGACAAAAAATATTTTTTATCTCTGAAAATCAATTTATTCAGGTCAGAAAGCTGGAAACTTCTAAAAACGACCACTTTCGACGAATACAAGCGTTTTTAGACATTTTCGTACTTCTCGGACTAAAACCGCATTTTTCACGACAAAAAATATTTTATATCTTTGAAAATAAATTTATTAACGTCAGAGAGCTGGAAATGTCTAAAAACGTTCACTTTCAACGAATACGAGCGTTTTTAGGCATTTTTGTACTTCTCGGAATAAAACTGTATTTTTCACGACAAAAAATATTTTTTATCTCTGAAAATCAATTTATTCAGGTCAGAAAGCTGGAAACGTCTAAAAACGACCACTTTCGACGAATACAAGCGTTTTTAGACATTTTCGTACTTCTCGGACTAAAACTGCATTTTTCACGACAAAAAATATTTTATATCTTTGAAAATAAATTTATTAACGTCAGAGAGCTGGAAATGTCTAAAAACGTTCACTTTCAACGAATACAAGCGTTTTTAGACATTTTCGTACTTCTCGGACTAAAACTGCATTTTTCACGACAAAAAATATTTTATATCTTTGAAAATAAATTTATTAACGTCAGAGAGCTGGAAATGTCTAAAAACGTTCACTTTCAACGAATACGATCGTTTTTAGGCATTTTCGTACTTCTCCGAATAAAACTGCATTTTTCACGACAAAAAATATTTTATATCTCTGAAAATAAATTTATTAACGTCAGAGAGCTGGAAATGTCTAAAAACGTTCACTTTCAACGAATACGAGCGTTTTTAGGCATTTTTGTACTTCTCGGAATAAAACTGTATTTTTCACGACAAAAAATATTTTTTATCTCTGAAAATCAATTTATTCAGGTCAGAAAGCTGGAAACGTCTAAAAACGACCACTTTCGACCAATACAAGCGTTTTTAGACATTTTCGTACTTCTCGGACTAAAACTGCATTTTTCACGACAAAAAATATTTTATATCTTTGAAAATAAATTTATTAACGTCAGAGAGCTGGAAATGTCTAAAAACGTTCACTTTCAACGAATACGAGCGTTTTTAGGCATTTTTGTACTTCTCGGAATAAAACTGTATTTTTCACGACAAAAAATATTTTTTATCTCTGAAAATCAATTTATTCAGGTCAGAAAGCTGGAAACGTCTAGAAACGACCACTTTCGACGAATACAAGCGTTTTTAGACATTTTCGTACTTCTCGGACTAAAACTGCATTTTTCACGACAAAAAATATTTTATATCTTTGAAAATAAATTTATTAACGTCAGAGAGCTGGAAATGTCTAAAAACGTTCACTTTCAATGAATACGAGCGTTTTTAGGCATTTTTGTACTTCTCGGAATAAAACTGTATTTTTCACGACAAAAAATATTTTTTATCTCTGAAAATCAATTTATTCAGGTCAGAAAGCTGGAAACGTCTAAAAACGACCACTTTCGACGAATACAAGCGTTTTTAGACATTTTCGTACTTCTCGGACTAAAACTGCATTTTTCACGACAAAAAATATTTTATATCTTTGAAAATAAATTTATTAACGTCAGAGAGCTGGAAATGTCTAAAAACGTTCACTTTCAACGAATACGATCGTTTTTAGGCATTTTCGTACTTCTCCGAATAAAACTGCATTTTTCACGACAAAAAATATTTTTTATCTCTGAAAATCAATTTATTCAGGTCAGAAAGCTGGAAACGTCTAAAAACGACCACTTTCGACGAATACAAGCGTTTTTAGACATATTCGTACTTCTCGGACTAAAACTGCATTTTTCACGACAAAAAATATTTTATATCTTTGAAAATAAATTTATTAACGTCAGAGAGCTGGAAATGTCTAAAAACGTTCACTTTCAACGAATACGAGCGTTTTTAGGCATTTTCGTACTTCTCCGAATAAAACTGTATTTTTCACGACAAAAAATATTTTTTATCTCTGAAAATCAATTTATTCAGGTCAGAAAGCTGGAAATGTCTAAAAACGTTCACTTTCAACGAATACGAGCGTTTTTAGGCATTTTTGTACTTCTCGGAATAAAACTGTATTTTTCAGGACAAAAAATATTTTTTATCTCTGAAAATCAATTTATTCAGGTCAGAAAGCTGGAAACGTCTAAAAACGACCACTTTCGACGAATACAAGCGTTTTTAGACATTTTCGTACTTCTCGGACTAAAACTGCATTTTTCACGACAAAAAATATTTTATATCTTTGAAAATAAATTTATTAACGTCAGAGAGCTGGAAATGTCTAAAAACGTTCACTTTCAACGAATACGATCGTTTTTAGGCATTTTCGTACTTCTCCGAATAAAACTGCATTTTTCACGACAAAAAATATTTTATATCTCTGAAAATAAATTTATTAACGTCAGAGAGCTGGAAATGTCTAAAAACATTCACTTTCAACGAATACGAGCGTTTTTAGGCATTTTTGTACTTCTCGGAATAAAACTGTATTTTTCACGACAAAAAATATTTTTTATCTCTGAAAATCAATTTATTCAGGTCAGAAAGCTGGAAACGTATAAAAACCACCACTTTCGACGAATACAAGCGTTTTTAGACATTTTCGTACTTCTCGGACTAAAACTGAATTTTTCACGACAAAAAATATTTTTTATCTCTGAAAATCAATTTATTCAGGTCAGAAAGCTGGAAACGTCTAAAAACGACCACTTTCGACGAATACAAGCGTTTTTAGACATTTTCGTACTTCTCGGACTAAAACTGCATTTTTCACGACAAAAAATATTTTATATCTTTGAAAATAAATTTATTAACGTCAGAGAGCTGGAAATGTCTAAAAACGTTCACTTTCAACGAATACGATCGTTTTTAGGCATTTTCGTACTTCTCCGAATAAAACTGCATTTTTCACGACAAAAAATATTTTATATCTCTGAAAATAAATTTATTAACGTCAGAGAGCTGGAAATGTCTAAAAACGTTCACTTTCAACGAATACGAGCGTTTTTAGGCATTTTTGTACTTCTCGGAATAAAACTGTATTTTTCACGACAAAAAATATTTTTTATCTCTGAAAATCAATTTATTCAGGTCAGAAAGCTGAAACGTCTAAAAACGACCACTTTCGACGAATACAAGCGTTTTTAGACATTTTCGTACTTCTCGGACTAAAACTGCATTTTTCACGACAAAAAATATTTTATATCTTTGAAAATAAATTTATTAACGTCAGAGAGCTGGAAATGTCTAAAAACGTTCACTTTCAACGAATACGAGCGTTTTTAGGCATTTTTGTACTTCTCGGAATAAAACTGTATTTTTCACGACAAAAAATATTTTTTATCTCTGAAAATCAATTTATTCAGGTCAGAAAGCTGGAAACGTCTAAAAACGACCACTTTCGACGAATACAAGCGTTTTTAGACATTTTCGTACTTCTCGGACTAAAACTGCATTTTTCACGACAAAAAATATTTTATATCATTGAAAATAAATTTATTAACGTCAGAGAGCTGGAAATGTCTAAAAACGTTCACTTTCAACGAATACGAGCGTTTTTAGGCATTTTTGTACTTCTCGGAATAAAACTGTATTTTTCACGACAAAAAATATTTTTTATCTCTGAAAATCAATTTATTCAGGTCAGAAAGCTGGAAACGTCTAGAAACGACCACTTTCGACGAATACAAGCGTTTTTAGACATTTTCGTACTTCTCGGACTAAAACTGCATTTTTCACGACAAAAAATATTTTATATCTTTGAAAATAAATTTATTAACGTCAGAGAGCTGGAAATGTCTAAAAACGTTCACTTTCAATGAATACGAGCGTTTTTAGGCATTTTTGTACTTCTCGGAATAAAACTGTATTTTTCACGACAAAAAATATTTTTTATCTCTGAAAATCAATTTATTCAGGTCAGAAAGCTGGAAACGTCTAAAAACGACCACTTTCGACGAATACAAGCGTTTTTAGACATTTTCGTACTTCTCGGACTAAAACTGCATTTTTCACGACAAAAAATATTTTATATCATTGAAAATAAATTTATTAACGTCAGAGAGCTGGAAATGTCTAAAAACGTTCACTTTCAACGAATACGATCGTTTTTAGGCATTTTCGTACTTCTCCGAATAAAACTGCATTTTTCACGACAAAAAATATTTTATATCTCTGAAAATAAATTTATTAACGTCAGAGAGCTGGAAATGTCTAAAAACGTTCACTTTCAACGAATACGAGCGTTTTTAGGCATTTTTGTACTTCTCGGAATAAAACTGTATTTTTCACGACAAAAAATATTTTTTATCTCTGAAAATCAATTTATTCAGGTCAGAAAGCTGGAAACGTCTAAAAACGACCACTTTCGACCAATACAAGCGTTTTTAGACATTTTCGTACTTCTCGGACTAAAACTGCATTTTTCACGACAAAAAATATTTTATATCTTTGAAAATAAATTTATTAACGTCAGAGAGCTGGAAATGTCTAAAAACGTTCACTTTCAACGAATACGAGCGTTTTAAGGCATTTTTGTACTTCTCGGAATAAAACTGTATTTTTCACGACAAAAAATATTTTTTATCTCTGAAAATCAATTTATTCAGGTCAGAAAGCTGGAAACGTCTAAAAACGACCACTTTCGACGAATACAAGCGTTTTTAGACATTTTCGTACTTCTCGGACTAAAACTGCATTTTTCACGACAAAAAATATTTTATATCTTTGAAAATAAATTTATTAACGTCAGAGAGCTGGAAATGTCTAAAAACGTTCACTTTCAACGAATACGAGCGTTTTTAGGCATTTTTGTACTTCTCGGAATAAAACTGTATTTTTCACGACAAAAAATATTTTTTATCTCTGAAAATCAATTTATTCAGGTCAGAAAGCTGGAAACGTCTAAAAACGACCACTTTCGACGAATACAAGCGTTTTTAGACATTTTCGTACTTCTCGGACTAAAACTGCATTTTTCACGACAAAAAATATTTTATATCTTTGAAAATAAATTTATTAACGTCAGAGAGCTGGAAATGTCTAAAAACGTTCACTTTCAACGAATACGATCGTTTTTAGGCATTTTCGTACTTCTCCGAATAAAACTGCATTTTTCACGACAAAAAATATTTTATATCTCTGAAAATAAATTTATTAACGTCAGAGAGCTGGAAATGTCTAAAAACGTTCACTTTCAACGAATACGATCGTTTTTAGGCATTTTCGTACTTCTCCGAATAAAACTGCATTTTTCACGACAAAAAATATTTTATATCTCTGAAAATAAATTTATTAACGTCAGAGAGATGGAAATGTCTAAAAACGTTCACTTTCAACGAATACGATCGTTTTTAGGCATTTTCGTACTTCTCCGAATAAAACTGCATTTTTCACGACAAAAAATATTTTTTATCTCTGAAAATCAATTTATTCAGGTCAGAAAGCTGGAAACGTCTAAAAACGACCACTTTCGACGAATACAAGCGTTTTTAGACATTTTCGTACTTCTCGGACTAAAACTGCATTTTTCACGACAAAAAATATTTTATATCTTTGAAAATAAATTTATTAACGTCAGAGAGCTGGAAATGTCTAAAAACGTTCACTTTCAACGAATACGAGCGTTTTTAGGCATTTTTGTACTTCTCGGAATAAAACTGTATTTTTCACGACAAAAAATTTTTTTTTTCTCTGAAAATCAATTTATTCAGGTCAGAAAGCTGGAAACGTCTAAAAACGACCACTTTCGACGAATACAAGCGTTTTTAGACATTTTCGTACTTCTCGGACTAAAACTGCATTTTTCACGACAAAAAATATTTTATATCTTTGATAATAAATTTATTAACGTCAGAGAGCTGGAAATGTCTAAAAACGTTCACTTTCAACGAATACGATCGTTTTTAGGCATTTTCGTACTTCTCCGAATAAAACTGCATTTTTCACGACAAAAAATATTTTATATCTCTGAAAATAAATTTATTAACGTCAGAGAGCTGGAAATGTCTAAAAACGTTCACTTTCAACGAATACGAGCGTTTTTAGGCATTTTTGTACTTCTCGGAATAAAACTGTATTTTTCACGACAAAAAATATTTTTTATCTCTGAAAATCAATTTATTCAGGTCAGAAAGCTGGAAACGTCTAAAAACGACCACTTTCGACGAATACAAGCGTTTTTAGACATTTTCGTACTTCTCGGACTAAAACTGCATTTTTCACGACAAAAAATATTTTATATCTTTGAAAATAAATTTATTAACGTCAGAGAGCTGGAAATGTCTAAAAACGTTCACTTTCAACGAATACGATCGTTTTTAGGCATTTTCGTACTTCTCCGAATAAAACTGCATTTTTCACGACAAAAAATATTTTATATCTCTGAAAATAAATTTATTAACGTCAGAGAGCTGGAAATGTCTAAAAACGTTCACTTTCAACGAATACGAGCGTTTTTAGGCATTTTTGTACTTCTCGGAATAAAACTGTATTTTTCACGACAAAAAATATTTTTTATCTCTGAAAATCAATTTATTCAGGTCAGAAAGCTGGAAACGTCTAAAAACGACCACTTTCGACGAATACAAGCGTTTTTAGACATTTTCGTACTTCTCGGACTAAAACTGCATTTTTCACGACAAAAAATATTTTATATCTTTGAAAATAAATTTATTAACGTCAGAGAGCTGGAAATGTCTAAAAACGTTCACTTTCAACGAATACGATCGTTTTTAGGCATTTTCGTACTTCTCCGAATAAAACTGCATTTTTCACGACAAAAAATATTTTATATCTCTGAAAATAAATTTATTAACGTCAGAGAGCTGGAAATGTCTAAAAACGTTCACTTTCAACGAATATGAGCTTTTTTAGGCATTTTTGTACTTCTCGGAATAAAACTGTATTTTTCACGACAAAAAATATTTTTTATCTCTGAAAATCAATTTATTCAGGTCAGAAAGCTGGAAACGTCTAAAAACGACCACTTTCGACGAATACAAGGGTTTTTATACATTTTCGTACTTCTCGGACTAAAACTGCATTTTTCACGACAAAAAATATTTTATATCTTTGAAAATAAATTTATTAACGTCAGAGAGCTGGAAATGTCTAAAAACGTTCACTTTCAACGAATACGAGCGTTTTTAGGCATTTTTGTACTTCTCGGAATAAAACTGTATTTTTCACGACAAAAAATATTTTTTATCTCTGAAAATCAATTTATTCAGGTCAGAAAGCTGGAAACGTCTAAAAACGACCACTTTCGACGAATAAAAGCGTTTTTAAACATTTTCGTACTTCTCGGACTAAAACTGCATTTTTCACGACAAAAAATATTTTATATCTTTGAAAATAAATTTATTAACGTCAGAGAGCTGGAAATGTCTAAAAACGTTCACTTTCGACGAATACGATCGTTTTTAGGCATTTTCGTACTTGTCCGAATAAAACTGCATTTTTCACGACAAAAAATATTTTATATCTCTGAAAATAAATTTATTTACGTCAGAGAGCTGGAAATGTCTAAAAACGTTCACTTTCAACGAATACGAGCGTTTTTAGGCATTTTTGTACTTCTCGGAATAAAACTGTATTTTTCACGACAAAAAATATTTTTTATCTCTGAAAATCAATTTATTCAGGTCAGAAAGCTGGAAACTTCTAAAAACGACCACTTTCGACGAATACAAGCGTTTTTAGACATTTTCGTACTTCTCGGACTAAAACCGCATTTTTCACGACAAAAAATATTTTATATCTTTGAAAATAAATTTATTAACGTCAGAGAGCTGGAAATGTCTAAAAACGTTCACTTTCAACGAATACGAGCGTTTTTAGGCATTTTTGTACTTCTCGGAATAAAACTGTATTTTTCACGACAAAAAATATTTTTTATCTCTGAAAATCAATTTATTCAGGTCAGAAAGCTGGAAACGTCTAAAAACGACCACTTTCGACGAATACAAGCGTTTTTAGACATTTTCGTACTTCTCGGACTAAAACTGCATTTTTCACGACAAAAAATATTTTATATCTTTGAAAATAAATTTATTAACGTCAGAGAGCTGGAAATGTCTAAAAACGTTCACTTTCAACGAATACGATCGTTTTTAGGCATTTTCGTACTTCTCCGAATAAAACTGCATTTTTCACGACAAAAAATATTTTATATCTCTGAAAATAAATTTATTAACGTCAGAGAGCTGGAAATGTCTAAAAACGTTCACTTTCAACGAATACGAGCGTTTTTAGGCATTTTTGTACTTCTCGGAATAAAACTGTATTTTTCACGACAAAAAATATTTTTTATCTCTGAAAATCAATTTATTCAGGTCAGAAAGCTGGAAACGTCTAAAAACGACCACTTTCGACGAATACAAGCGTTTTTAGACATTTTCGTACTTCTCGGACTAAAACTGCATTTTTCACGACAAAAAATATTTTATATCTTTGAAAATAAATTTATTAACGTCAGAGAGCTGGAAATGTCTAAAAACGTTCACTTTCAACGAATACGAGCGTTTTTAGGCATTTTTGTACTTCTCGGAATAAAACTGTATTTTTCACGACAAAAAATATTTTTTATCTCTGAAAATCAATTTATTCAGGTCAGAAAGCTGGAAACGTCTAAAAACGACCACTTTCGACGAATACAAGCGTTTTTAGACATTTTCGTACTTCTCGGACTAAAACTGCATTTTTCACGACAAAAAATATTTTATATCTTTGAAAATAAATTTATTAACGTCAGAGAGCTGGAAATGTCTAAAAACGTTCACTTTCAACGAATACGATCGTTTTTAGGCATTTTCGTACTTCTCCGAATAAAACTGCATTTTTCACGACAAAAAATATTTTATATCTCTGAAAATAAATTTATTAACGTCAGAGAGCTGGAAATGTCTAAAAACGTTCACTTTCAACGAATACGAGCGTTTTTAGGCATTTTTGTACTTCTCGGAATAAAACTGTATTTTTCACGACAAAAAATATTTTTTATCTCTGAAAATCAATTTATTCAGGTCAGAAAGCTGGAAACGTCTAAAAACGACCACTTTCGACCAATACAAGCGTTTTTAGACATTTTCGTACTTCTCGGACTAAAACTGCATTTTTCACGACAAAAAATATTTTATATCTTTGAAAATAAATTTATTAACGTCAGAGAGCTGGAAATGTCTAAAAACGTTCACTTTCAACGAATACGAGCGTTTTTAGGCATTTTTGTACTTCTCGGAATAAAACTGTATTTTTCACGACAAAAAATATTTTTTATCTCTGAAAATCAATTTATTCAGGTCAGAAAGCTGGAAACGTCTAGAAACGACCACTTTCGACGAATACAAGCGTTTTTAGACATTTTCGTACTTCTCGGACTAAAACTGCATTTTTCACGACAAAAAAATATTTTATATCTTTGAAAATAAATTTATTAACGTCAGAGAGCTGGAAATGTCTAAAAACGTTCACTTTCAACGAATACGATCGTTTTTAGGCATTTTCGTACTTCTCCGAATAAAACTGCATTTTTCACGACAAAAAATATTTTATATCTTTGAAAATAAATTTATTAACGTCAGAGAGCTGGAAATGTCTAAAAACGACCACTTTCGACGAATACAAGCGTTTTTAGACATTTTCGTACTTCTCGGACTAAAACTGCATTTTTCACGACAAAAAATATTTTATATCTTTGAAAATAAATTTATTAACGTCAGAGAGCTGGAAATGTCTAAAAACGTTCACTTTCAACGAATACGAGCGTTTTTAGGCATTTTTGTACTTCTCGGAATAAAACTGTATTTTTCACGACAAAAAATATTTTTTATCTCTGAAAATCAATTTATTCAGGTCAGAAAGCTGGAAACGTCTAAAAACGACCACTTTCAACGAATACAAGCGTTTTTAGACATTTTCGTACTTCTCGGACTAAAACTGCATTTTTCACGACAAAAAATATTTTATATCTTTGAAAATAAATTTATTAACGTCAGAGAGCTGGAAATGTCTAAAAACGTTCACTTTCAACGAATACGATCGTTTTTAGGCATTTTCGTACTTCTCCGAATAAAACTGCATTTTTCACGACAAAAAATATTTTATATCTCTGAAAATAAATTTATTAACGTCAGAGAGCTGGAAATGTCTAAAAACGTTCACTTTCAACGAATACGAGCGTTTTTAGGCATTTTTGTACTTCTCGGAATAAAACTATATTTTTCACGACAAAAAATATTTTTTATCTCTGAAAATCAATTTATTCAGGTCAGAAAGCTGGAAACGTCTAAAAACGACCACTTTCGACGAATACATGCGTTTTTAGACATTTTCGTACTTCTCGGACTAAAACTGCATTTTTCACGACAAAAAATATTTTATATCTTTGAAAATAAATTTATTAACGTCAGAGAGCTGGAAATGTCTAAAAACGTTCACTTTCAACGAATACGAGCGTTTTTAGGCATTTTTGTACTTCTCGGAATAAAACTGTATTTTTCACGACAAAAAATATTTTTTATCTCTGAAAATCAATTTATTCAGGTCAGAAAGCTGGAAACGTCTAGAAACGACCACTTTCGACGAATACAAGCGTTTTTAGACATTTTCGTACTTCTCGGACTAAAACTGCATTTTTCACGACAAAAAATATTTTATATCTTTGAAAATAAATTTATTAACGTCAGAGAGCTGGAAATGTCTAAAAACGTTCACTTTCAATGAATACGAGCGTTTTTAGGCATTTTTGTACTTCTCGGAATAAAACTGTATTTTTCACGACAAAAAATATTTTTTATCTCTGAAAATCAATTTATTCAGGTCAGAAAGCTGGAAACGTCTAAAAACGACCACTTTCGACGAATACAAGCGTTTTTAGACATTTTCGTACTTCTCGGACTAAAACTGCATTTTTCACGACAAAAAATATTTTATATCTTTGAAAATAAATTTATTAACGTCAGAGAGCTGGAAATGTCTAAAAACGTTCACTTTCAACGAATACGATCGTTTTTAGGCATTTTCGTACTTCTCCGAATAAAACTGCATTTTTCACGACAAAAAATATTTTTTATCTCTGAAAATCAATTTATTCAGGTCAGAAAGCTGGAAACGTCTAAAAACGACCACTTTCGACGAATACAAGCGTTTTTAGACATATTCGTACTTCTCGGACTAAAACTGCATTTTTCACGACAAAAAATATTTTATATCTTTGAAAATAAATTTATTAACGTCAGAGAGCTGGAAATGTCTAAAAACGTTCACTTTCAACGAATACGAGCGTTTTTAGGCATTTTCGTACTTCTCCGAATAAAACTGTATTTTTCACGACAAAAAATATTTTTTATCTCTGAAAATCAATTTATTCAGGTCAGAAAGCTGGAAATGTCTAAAAACGTTCACTTTCAACGAATACGAGCGTTTTTAGGCATTTTTGTACTTCTCGGAATAAAACTGTATTTTTCAGGACAAAAAATATTTTTTATCTCTGAAAATCAATTTATTCAGGTCAGAAAGCTGGAAACGTCTAAAAACGACCACTTTCGACGAATACAAGCGTTTTTAGACATTTTCGTACTTCTCGGACTAAAACTGCATTTTTCACGACAAAAAATATTTTATATCTTTGAAAATAAATTTATTAACGTCAGAGAGCTGGAAATGTCTAAAAACATTCACTTTCAACAAATACGAGCTTTTTTAGGCATTTTTGTACTTCTCGGAATAAAACTGTATTTTTCACGACAAAAAATATTTTTTATCTCTGAAAATCAATTTATTCAGGTCAGAAAGCTGGAAACGTCTAAAAACGACCACTTTCGACGAATACAAGCGTTTTTAGACATTTTCGTACTTCTCGGACTAAAACTGCATTTTTCACGACAAAAAAATATTTTATATCTTTGAAAATAAATTTATTAACGTCAGAGAGCTGGAAATGTCTAAAAACGTTCACTTTCAACGAATACGATCGTTTTTAGGCATTTTCGTACTTCTCCGAATAAAACTGCATTTTTCACGACAAAAAATATTTTATATCTTTGAAAATAAATTTATTAACGTCAGAGAGCTGGAAATGTCTAAAAACGACCACTTTCGACGAATACAAGCGTTTTTAGACATTTTCGTACTTCTCGGACTAAAACTGCATTTTTCACGACAAAAAATATTTTATATCTTTGAAAATAAATTTATTAACGTCAGAGAGCTGGAAATGTCTAAAAACGTTCACTTTCAACGAATACGAGCGTTTTTAGGCATTTTTGTACTTCTCGGAATAAAACTGTATTTTTCACGACAAAAAATATTTTTTATCTCTGAAAATCAATTTATTCAGGTCAGAAAGCTGGAAACGTCTAAAAACGACCACTTTCAACGAATACAAGCGTTTTTAGACATTTTCGTACTTCTCGGACTAAAACTGCATTTTTCACGACAAAAAATATTTTATATCTTTGAAAATAAATTTATTAACGTCAGAGAGCTGGAAATGTCTAAAAACGTTCACTTTCAACGAATACGATCGTTTTTAGGCATTTTCGTACTTCTCCGAATAAAACTGCATTTTTCACGACAAAAAATATTTTATATCTCTGAAAATAAATTTATTAACGTCAGAGAGCTGGAAATGTCTAAAAACGTTCACTTTCAACGAATACGAGCGTTTTTAGGCATTTTTGTACTTCTCGGAATAAAACTATATTTTTCACGACAAAAAATATTTTTTATCTCTGAAAATCAATTTATTCAGGTCAGAAAGCTGGAAACGTCTAAAAACGACCACTTTCGACGAATACATGCGTTTTTAGACATTTTCGTACTTCTCGGACTAAAACTGCATTTTTCACGACAAAAAATATTTTATATCTATGAAAATAAATTTATTAACGTCAGAGAGCTGGAAATGTCTAAAAACGTTCACTTTCAACGAATACGAGCGTTTTTAGGCATTTTTGTACTTCTCGGAATAGAACTGTATTTTTCACGACAAAAAATATTTTTTATCTCTGAAAATCAATTTATTCAGGTCAGAAAGCTGGAAACGTCTAAAAACGACCACTTTCGACGAATACAAGCGTTTTTAGGCATTTTTGTACTTCTCGGAATAAAACTGTATTTTTCACGACAAAAAATATTTTTTATCTCTGAAAATCAATTTATTCAGGTCAGAAAGCTGGAAACGTCTAAAAACGACCACTTTCGACGAATACAAGCGTTTTTAGACATTTTCGTACTTCTCGGACTAAAACTGCATTTTTCACGACAAAAAATATTTTATATCTTTGAAAATAAATTTATTAACGTCAGAGAGCTGGAAATGTCTAAAAACGTTCACTTTCAACGAATACGATCGTTTTTAGGCATTTTCGTACTTCTCCGAATAAAACTGCATTTTTCACGACAAAAAATATTTTATATCTCTGAAAATAAATTTATTAACGTCAGAGAGCTGGAAATGTCTAAAAACGTTCACTTTCAACGAATACGAGCGTTTTTAGGCATTTTTGTACTTCTCGGAATAAAACTGTATTTTTCACGACAAAAAATATTTTTTATCTCTGAAAATCAATTTATTCAGGTCAGAAAGCTGGAAACGTCTAGAAACGACCACTTTCGACGAATACAAGCGTTTTTAGACATTTTCGTACTTCTCGGACTAAAACTGCATTTTTCACGACAAAAAATATTTTATATCTTTGAAAATAAATTTATTAACGTCAGAGAGCTGGAAATGTCTAAAAACGTTCACTTTCAACGAATACGAGCGTTTTTAGGCATTTTTGTACTTCTCGGAATAAAACTGTATTTTTCACGACAAAAAATATTTTTTATCTCTGAAAATCAATTTATTCAGGTCAGAAAGCTGGAAACGTCTAAAAACGACCACTTTCGACGAATACAAGCGTTTTTAGACATTTTCGTACTTCTCGGACTAAAACTGCATTTTTCACGACAAAAAATATTTTATATCTTTGAAAATAAATTTATTAACGTCAGAGAGCTGGAAATGTCTAAAAACGTTCACTTTCAACGAATACGATCGTTTTTAGGCATTTTCGTACTTCTCCGAATAAAACTGCATTTTTCACGACAAAAAATATTTTATATCTCTGAAAATAAATTTATTAACGTCAGAGAGCTGGAAATGTCTAAAAACGTTCACTTTCAACGAATACGAGCGTTTTTAGGCATTTTTGTACTTCTCGGAATAAAACTGTATTTTTCAGGACAAAAAATATTTTTTATCTCTGAAAATCAATTTATTCAGGTCAGAAAGCTGGAAACGTCTAAAAACGACCACTTTCGACGAATACAAGCGTTTTTAGACATTTTCGTACTTCTCGGACTAAAACTGCATTTTTCACGACAAAAAATATTTTATATCTTTGAAAATAAATTTATTAACGTCAGAGAGCTGGAAATGTCTAAAAACGTTCACTTTCAACGAATACGATCGTTTTTAGGCATTTTCGTACTTCTCCGAATAAAACTGCATTTTTCACGGCAAAAAATATTTTATATCTCTGAAAATAAATTTATTAACGTCAGAGAGCTGGAAATGTCTAAAAACATTCACTTTCAACGAATACGAGCGTTTTTAGGCATTTTTGTACTTCTCGGAATAAAACTGTATTTTTCACGACAAAAAATATTTTTTATCTCTGAAAATCAATTTATTCAGGTCAGAAAGCTGGAAACGTATAAAAACCACCACTTTCGACGAATACAAGCGTTTTTAGACATTTTCGTACTTCTCGGACTAAAACTGAATTTTTCACGACAAAAAATATTTTTTATCTCTGAAAATCAATTTATTCAGGTCAGAAAGCTGGAAACGTCTAAAAACGACCACTTTCGACGAATACAAGCGTTTTTAGACATTTTCGTACTTCTCGGACTAAAACTGCATTTTTCACGACAAAAAATATTTTATATCTTTGAAAATAAATTTATTAACATCAGAGAGCTGGAAATGTCTAAAAACATTCACTTTCAACGAATACGAGCTTTTTTAGGCATTTTTGTACTTCTCGGAATAAAACTGTATTTTTCACGACAAAAAATATTTTTTATCTCTGAAAATCAATTTATTAACGTCAGAGAGCTGGAAATGTCTAAAAACGACCACTTTCGACGAATACAAGCGTTTTTAGACATTTTCGTACTTCTCGGACTAAAACTGAATTTTTCACGACAAAAAATATTTTTTATCTCTGAAAATCAATTTATTCAGGTCAGAAAGCTGGAAACGTCTAAAAACGACCACTTTCGACGAATACAAGCGTTTTTAGACATTTTCGTACTTCTCGGACTAAAACTGCATTTTTCACGACAAAAAAATATTTTATATCTTTGAAAATAAATTTATTAACGTCAGAGAGCTGGAAATGTCTAAAAACGTTCACTTTCAACGAATACGATCGTTTTTAGGCATTTTCGTACTTCTCCGAATAAAACTGCATTTTTCACGACAAAAAATATTTTATATCTTTGAAAATAAATTTATTAACGTCAGAGAGCTGGAAATGTCTAAAAACGACCACTTTCGACGAATACAAGCGTTTTTAGACATTTTCGTACTTCTCGGACTAAAACTGCATTTTTCACGACAAAAAATATTTTATATCTTTGAAAATAAATTTATTAACGTCAGAGAGCTGGAAATGTCTAAAAACGTTCACTTTCAACGAATACGAGCGTTTTTAGGCATTTTTGTACTTCTCGGAATAGAACTGTATTTTTCACGACAAAAAATATTTTTTATCTCTGAAAATCAATTTATTCAGGTCAGAAAGCTGGAAACGTCTAAAAACGACCACTTTCAACGAATACGATCGTTTTTAGGCATTTTCGTACTTCTCCGAATAAAACTGCATTTTTCACGACAAAAAATATTTTATATCTCTGAAAATAAATTTATTAACGTCAGAGAGCTGGAAATGTCTAAAAACGTTCACTTTCAACGAATACGAGCGTTTTTAGGCATTTTTGTACTTCTCGGAATAAAACTGTATTTTTCACGACAAAAAATATTTTTTATCTCTGAAAATCAATTTATTCAGGTCAGAAAGCTGGAAACGTCTAAAAACGACCACTTTCGACGAATACAAGCGTTTTTAGACATTTTCGTACTTCTCGGACTAAAACTGCATTTTTCACGACAAAAAATATTTTATATCTTTGAAAATAAATTTATTAACGTCAGAGAGCTGGAAATGTCTAAAAACGTTCACTTTCAACGAATACGATCGTTTTTAGGCATTTTCGTACTTCTCCGAATAAAACTGCATTTTTCACGACAAAAAATATTTTATATCTCTGAAAATAAATTTATTAACGTCAGAGAGCTGGAAATGTCTAAAAACGTTCACTTTCAACGAATACGAGCGTTTTTAGGCATTTTTGTACTTCTCGGAATAAAACTGTATTTTTCACGACAAAAAATATTTTTTATCTCTGAAAATCAATTTATTCAGGTCAGAAAGCTGGAAACGTCTAAAAACGACCACTTTCGACTAATACAAGCGTTTTTAGACATTTTCGTACTTCTCGGACTAAAACTGCATTTTTCACGACAAAAAATATTTTATATCTTTGAAAATAAATTTATTAACGTCAGAGAGCTGGAAATGTCTAAAAACGTTCACTTTCAACGAATACGAGCGTTTTTAGGCATTTTTGTACTTCTCGGAATAAAACTGTATTTTTCACGACAAAAAATATTTTTTATCTCTGAAAATCAATTTATTCAGGTCAGAAAGCTGGAAACGTCTAAAAACGACCACTTTCGACGAATACAAGCGTTTTTAGACATTTTCGTACTTCTCGGACTAAAACTGCATTTTTCACGACAAAAAATATTTTATATCTTTGAAAATAAATTTATTAACGTCAGAGAGCTGGAAATGTCTAAAAACGTTCACTTTCAACGAATACGATCGTTTTTAGGCATTTTCGTACTTCTCCGAATAAAACTGCATTTTTCACGACAAAAAATATTTTATATCTCTGAAAATAAATTTATTAACGTCAGAGAGCTGGAAATGTCTAAAAACGTTCACTTTCAACGAATACGAGCGTTTTTAGGCATTTTTGTACTTCTCGGAATAAAACTGTATTTTTCACGACAAAAAATATTTTTTATCTCTGAAAATCAATTCATTCAGGTCAGAAAGCTGGAAACGTCTAAAAACGACCACTTTCGACGAATACAAGCGTTTTTAGACATTTTCGTACTTCTCGGACTAAAACTGCATTTTTCACGACAAAAAATATTTTATATCTTTGAAAATAAATTTATTAACGTCAGAGAGCTGGAAATGTCTAAAAACGTTCACTTTCAACGAATACGATCGTTTTTAGGCATTTTCGTACTTCTCCGAATAAAACTGCATTTTTCACGACAAAAAATATTTTATATCTCTGAAAATAAATTTATTAACGTCAGAGAGCTGGAAATGTCTAAAAACGTTCACTTTCAACGAATACGAGCGTTTTTAGGCATTTTTGTACTTCTCGGAATAAAACTGTATTTTTCACGACAAAAAATATTTTTTATCTCTGAAAATCAATTTATTCAGGTCAGAAAGCTGGAAACGTCTAAAAACGACCACTTTCGACGAATACAAGCGTTTTTAGACATTTTCGTACTTCTCGGACTAAAACTGCATTTTTCACGACAAAAAATATTTTATATCTTTGAAAATAAATTTATTAACGTCAGAGAGCTGGAAATGTCTAAAAACGTTCACTTTCAACGAATACGATCGTTTTTAGGCATTTTCGTACTTCTCCGAATAAAACTGCATTTTTCACGACAAAAAATATTTTATATCTCTGAAAATAAATTTATTAACGTCAGAGAGCTGGAAATGTCTAAAAACGTTCACTTTCAACGAATACGAGCGTTTTTAGGCATTTTTGTACTTCTCGGAATAAAACTGTATTTTTCACGACAAAAAATATTTTTTATCTCTGAAAATCAATTTATTCAGGTCAGAAAGCTGGAAACGTCTAAAAACGACCACTTTCGACTAATACAAGCGTTTTTAGACATTTTCGTACTTCTCGGACTAAAACTGCATTTTTCACGACAAAAAATATTTTATATCTTTGAAAATAAATTTATTAACGTCAGAGAGCTGGAAATGTCTAAAAACGTTCACTTTCAACGAATACGAGCGTTTTTAGGCATTTTTGTACTTCTCGGAATAAAACTGTATTTTTCACGACAAAAAATATTTTTTATCTCTGAAAATCAATTTATTCAGGTCAGAAAGCTGGAAACGTCTAAAAACGACCACTTTCGACGAATACAAGCGTTTTTAGACATTTTCGTACTTCTCGGACTAAAACTGCATTTTTCACGACAAAAAATATTTTATATCTTTGAAAATAAATTTATTAACGTCAGAGAGCTGGAAATGTCTAAAAACGTTCACTTTCAACGAATACGATCGTTTTTAGGCATTTTCGTACTTCTCCGAATAAAACTGCATTTTTCACGACAAAAAATATTTTATATCTCTGAAAATAAATTTATTAACGTCAGAGAGCTGGAAATGTCTAAAAACGTTCACTTTCAACGAATACGAGCGTTTTTAGGCATTTTTGTACTTCTCGGAATAAAACTGTATTTTTCACGACAAAAAATATTTTTTATCTCTGAAAATCAATTCATTCAGGTCAGAAAGCTGGAAACGTCTAAAAACGACCACTTTCGACGAATACAAGCGTTTTTAGACATTTTCGTACTTCTCGGACTAAAACTGCATTTTTCACGACAAAAAATATTTTATATCTTTGAAAATAAATTTATTAACGTCAGAGAGCTGGAAATGTCTAAAAACGTTCACTTTCAACGAATACGAGCGTTTTTAGGCATTTTTGTACTTCTCGGAATAAAACTGTATTTTTCACGACAAAAAATATTTTTTATCTCTGAAAATCAATTTATTCTGGTCAGAAAGCTGGAAACGTCTAAAAACGACCACTTTCGACGAATACAAGCGTTTTTAGGCATTTTCGTGCTTCTCTGAATAAAACTGTATTTTTCACGACAAAAAATATTTTTTATCTCTGAAAATCAATTTATTCAGGTCAGAAAGCTGGAAACGTCTAAAAACGACCACTTTCGACGAATACAAGCATTTTTATATATTTTCGTACTTCTCGGACTAAAACTGCATTTTTCACGACAAAAAATATTTTATATCTTTGAAAATAAATTTATTAACGTCAGAGAGCTGGAAATGTCTAAAAACGTTCACTTTCAACGAATACGATCGTTTTTAGGCATTTTCGTACTTCTCCGAATAAAACTGCATTTTTCACGACAAAAAATATTTTATATCTCTGAAAATAAATTTATTAACGTCAGAGAGCTGGAAATGTCTAAAAACGTTCACTTTCAACGAATACGAGCGTTTTTAGGCATTTTTGTAATTCTCGGAATAAAACTGTATTTTTCACGACAAAAAATATTTTTTATCTCTGAAAATCAATTTATTCAGGTCAGAAAGCTGGAAACGTCTAGAAACGACCACTTTCGACGAATACAAGCGTTTTTAGACATTTTCGTACTTCTCGGACTAAAACTGCATTTTTCACGACAAAAAATATTTTATATCTTTGAAAATAAATTTATTAACGTCAGAGAGCTGGAAATGTCTAAAAACGTTCACTTTCAACGAATACGATCGTTTTTAGGCATTTTCGTACTTCTCCGAATAAAACTGCATTTTTCACGACAAAAAATATTTTATATCTCTGAAAATAAATTTATTAACGTCAGAGAGCTGGAAATGTCTAAAAACGTTCACTTTCAACGAATACGAGCGTTTTTAGGCATTTTTGTACTTCTCGGAATAAAACTGTATTTTTCACGACAAAAAATATTTTTTATCTCTGAAAATCAATTTATTCAGGTCAGAAAGCTGGAAACGTCTAGAAACGACCACTTTCGACGAATACAAGCGTTTTTAGACATTTTCGTACTTCTCGGACTAAAACTGCATTTTTCACGACAAAAAATATTTTATATCTTTGAAAATAAATTTATTAACGTCAGAGAGCTGGAAATGTCTAAAAACGTTCACTTTCAACGAATACGATCGTTTTTAGGCATTTTCGTACTTCTCCGAATAAAACTGCATTTTTCACGACAAAAAATATTTTATATCTCTGAAAATAAATTTATTAACGTCAGAGAGCTGGAAATGTCTAAAAACGTTCACTTTCAACGAATACGAGCGTTTTTAGGCATTTTTGTACTTCTCGGAATAAAACTGTATTTTTCACGACAAAAAATATTTTTTATCTCTGAAAATCAATTTATTCAGGTCAGAAAGCTGGAAACGTCTAAAAACGACCACTTTCGACTAATACAAGCGTTTTTAGACATTTTCGTACTTCTCGGACTAAAACTGCATTTTTCACGACAAAAAATATTTTATATCTTTGAAAATAAATTTATTAACGTCAGAGAGCTGGAAATGTCTAAAAACGTTCACTTTCAACGAATACGAGCGTTTTTAGGCATTTTTGTACTTCTCGGAATAAAACTGTATTTTTCACGACAAAAAATATTTTTTATCTCTGAAAATCAATTTATTCAGGTCAGAAAGCTGGAAACGTCTAAAAACGACCACTTTCGACGAATACAAGCGTTTTTAGACATATTCGTACTTCTCGGACTAAAACTGCATTTTTCACGACAAAAAATATTTTATATCTTTGAAAATAAATTTATTAACGTCAGAGAGCTGGAAATGTCTAAAAACGTTCACTTTCAACGAATACGATCGTTTTTAGGCATTTTCGTACTTCTCCGAATAAAACTGCATTTTTCACGACAAAAAATATTTTATATCACTGAAAATAAATTTATTAACGTCAGAGAGCTGGAAATGTCTAAAAACGTTCACTTTCAACGAATACGAGCGTTTTTAGGCATTTTTGTACTTCTCGGAATAAAACTGTATTTTTCACGACAAAAAATATTTTATATCTTTGAAAATAAATTTATTAACGTCAGAGAGCTGGAAATGTCTAAAAACGTTCACTTTCAACGAATACGATCGTTTTTAGGCATTTTCGTACTTCTCCGAATAAAACTGCATTTTTCACGACAAAAAATATTTTATATCTCTGAAAATAAATTTATTAACGTCAGAGAGCTGGAAATGTCTAAAAACGTTCACTTTCAACGAATACGAGCGTTTTTAGGCATTTTTGTACTTCTCGGAATAAAACTGTATTTTTCACGACAAAAAAAAATTTTTATCTCTGAAAATCAATTTATTCAGGTCAGAAAGCTGGAAACGTCTAAAAACGACCACTTTCGACGAATACAAGCGTTTTTAGACATTTTCGTACTTCTCGGACTAAAACTGCATTTTTCACGACAAAAAATATTTTATATCTTTGAAAATAAATTTATTAACGTCAGAGAGCTGGAAATGTCTAAAAACGTTCACTTTCAACGAATACGAGCGTTTTTAGGCATTTTTGTACTTCTCGGAATAAAAATGTATTTTTCACGACAAAAAATATTTTTTATCTCTGAAAATCAATTTATTCAGGTCAGAAAGCTGGAAACGTCTAAAAACGACCACTTTCGACGAATACAAGCGTTTTTAGACATTTTCGTACTTCTCGGACTAAAACTGCATTTTTCACGACAAAAAATATTTTATATCTTTGAAAATAAATTTATTAACGTCAGAGAGCTGGAAATGTCTAAAAACGTTCACTTTCAACGAATACGAGCGTTTTTAGGCATTTTTGTACTTCTCGGAATAAAACTGTATTTTTCACGACAAAAAAAAATTTTTATCTCTGAAAATCAATTTATTCAGGTCAGAAAGCTGGAAACGTCTAAAAACGACCACTTTCGACGAATACAAGCGTTTTTAGACATTTTCGTACTTCTCGGACTAAAACTGCATTTTTCACGACAAAAAATATTTTATATCTTTGAAAATAAATTTATTAACGTCAGAGAGCTGGAAATGTCTAAAAACGTTCACTTTCAACGAATACGATCGTTTTTAGGCATTTTCGTACTTCTCCGAATAAAACTGCATTTTTCACGACAAAAAATATTTTATATCTCTGAAAATAAATTTATTAACGTCAGAGAGCTGGAAATGTCTAAAAACGTTCACTTTCAACGAATACGAGCGTTTTTAGGCATTTTTGTACTTCTCGGAATAAAACTGTATTTTTCACGACAAAAAATATTTTTTATCTATGAAAATCAATTTATTCAGGTCAGAAAGCTGGAAACGTCTAAAAACGACCACTTTCGACGAATACAAGCGTTTTTAGACATTTTCGTACTTCTCGGACTAAAACTGAATTTTTCACGACAAAAAAAAATGTTTATCTCTGAAAATCAATTTATTCAGGTCAGAAAGCTGGAAACGTCTAAAAACGACCACTTTCGACGAATACAAGCGTTTTTAGACATTTTCGTACTTCTCGGACTAAAACTGCATTTTTCACGACAAAAAATATTTTATATCTTTGAAAATAAATTTATTAACGTCAGAGAGCTGGAAATGTCTAAAAACGTTCACTTTCAACGAATACGAGCGTTTTTAGGCATTTTTGTACTTCTCGGAATAAAACTGTATTTTTCACGACAAAAAATATTTTTTATCTCTGAAAATCAATTTATTCAGGTCAGAAAGCTGGAAACGTCTAAAAACGACCACTTTCGACGAATGCAAGCGTTTTTAGACATATTCGTACTTCTCGGACTAAAACTGCATTTTTCACGACAAAAAATATTTTATATCTTTGAAAATAAATTTATTAACGTCAGAGAGCTGGAAATGTCTAAAAACGTTCACTTTCAACGAATACGATCGTTTTTAGGCATTTTCGTACTTCTCCGAATAAAACTGCATTTTTCACGACAAAAAATATTTTATATCACTGAAAATAAATTTATTAACGTCAGAGAGCTGGAAATGTCTAAAAACGTTCACTTTCAACGAATACGAGCGTTTTTAGGCATTTTTGTACTTCTCGGAATAAAACTGTATTTTTCACGATAAAAAATATTTTATATCTTTGAAAATAAATTTATTAACGTCAGAGAGCTGGAAATGTCTAAAAACGTTCACTTTCAACGAATACGATCGTTTTTAGGCATTTTCGTACTTCTCCGAATAAAACTGCATTTTTCACGACAAAAAATATTTTATATCTCTGAAAATAAATTTATTAACGTCAGAGAGCTGGAAATGTCTAAAAACGTTCACTTTCAACGAATACGAGCGTTTTTAGGCATTTTTGTACTTCTCGGAATAAAACTGTATTTTTCACGACAAAAAAAAATTTTTATCTCTGAAAATCAATTTATTCAGGTCAGAAAGCTGGAAACGTCTAAAAACGACCACTTTCGACGAATACAAGCGTTTTTAGACATTTTCGTACTTCTCGGACTAAAACTGCATTTTTCACGACAAAAAATATTTTATATCTTTGAAAATAAATTTATTAACGTCAGAGAGCTGGAAATGTCTAAAAACGTTCACTTTCAACGAATACGAGCGTTTTTAGGCATTTTTGTACTTCTCGGAATAAAACTGTATTTTTCACGACAAAAAATATTTTTTATCTCTGAAAATCAATTTATTCAGGTCAGAAAGCTGGAAACGTCTAAAAACGACCACTTTCGACGAATACAAGCGTTTTTAGACATTTTCGTACTTCTCGGACTAAAACTGCATTTTTCACGACAAAAAATATTTTATATCTTTGAAAATAAATTTATTAACGTCAGAGAGCTGGAAATGTCTAAAAACGTTCACTTTCAACGAATACGAGCGTTTTTAGGCATTTTTGTACTTCTCGGAATAAAACTGTATTTTTCACGACAAAAAAAATTTTTTATCTCTGAAAATCAATTTATTCAGGTCAGAAAGCTGGAAACGTCTAAAAACGACCACTTTCGACGAATACAAGCGTTTTTAGACATTTTCGTACTTCTCGGACTAAAACTGCATTTTTCACGACAAAAAATATTTTATATCTTTGAAAATAAATTTATTAACGTCAGAGAGCTGGAAATGTCTAAAAACGTTCACTTTCAACGAATACGATCGTTTTTAGGCATTTTCGTACTTCTCCGAATAAAACTGCATTTTTCACGACAAAAAATATTTTATATCTCTGAAAATAAATTTATTAACGTCAGAGAGCTGGAAATGTCTAAAAACGTTCACTTTCAACGAATACGAGCGTTTTTAGGCATTTTTGTACTTCTCGGAATAAAACTGTATTTTTCACGACAAAAAATATTTTTTATCTATGAAAATCAATTTATTCAGGTCAGAAAGCTGGAAACGTCTAAAAACGACCACTTTCGACGAATACAAGCGTTTTTAGACATTTTCGTACTTCTCGGACTAAAACTGAATTTTTCACGACAAAAAAAATTTTTATCTCTGAAAATCAATTTATTCAGGTCAGAAAGCTGGAAACGTCTAAAAACGACCACTTGCGACGAATACAAGCGTTTTTAGACATTTTCGTACTTCTCGGACTAAAACTGCATTTTTCACGACAAAAAATATTTTATATCTTTGAAAATAAATTTATTAACGTCAGAGAGCTGGAAATGTCTAAAAACGTTCACTTTCAACGAATACGAGCGTTTTTAGGCATTTTTGTACTTCTCGGAATAAAACTGTATTTTTCACGACAAAAAATATTTTTTATCTCTGAAAATCAATTTATTCAGGTCAGAAAGCTGGAAACGTCTAAAAACGACCACTTTCGACGAATACAAGCGTTTTTAGACATTTTCGTACTTCTCGGACTAAAACTGCATTTTTCACGACAAAAAATATTTTATATCTTTGAAAATAAATTTATTAACGTCAGAGAGCTGGAAATGTCTAAAAACGTTCACTTTCAACGAATACGATCGTTTTTAGGCATTTTCCTACTTCTCCGAATAAAACTGCATTTTTCACGACAAAAAATATTTTATATCTCTGAAAATAAATTTAATAACGTCAGAGAGCTGGAAATGTCTAAAAACGTTCACTTTCAACGAATACGAGCGTTTTTAGGCATTTTTGTACTTCTCGGAATAAAACTGTATTTTTCACGACAAAAAATATTTTATATCTTTGAAAATAAATTTATTAACGTCAGAGAGCTGGAAATGTCTAAAAACGTTCACTTTCAACGAATACGATCGTTTTTAGGCATTTTCCTACTTCTCCGAATAAAACTGCATTTTTCACGACAAAAAATATTTTATATCTCTGAAAATAAATTTAATAACGTCAGAGAGCTGGAAATGTCTAAAAACGTTCACTTTCAACGAATACGAGCGTTTTTAGGCATTTTTGTACTTCTCGGAATAAAACTGTATTTTTCACGACAAAAAATATTTTTTATCTCTGAAAATCAATTTATTCAGGTCAGAAAGCTGGAAACGTCTAAAAACGACCACTTTCGACGAATACAAGCGTTTTTAGACATTTTCGTACTTCTCAGACTAAAACTGCATTTTTCACGACAAAAAATATTTTATATCTTTGAAAATAAATTTATTAACGTCAGAGAGCTGGAAATGTCAAAAACGTTCACTTTCAACGAATACGAGCGTTTTTAGGCATTTTTGTACTTCTCGGAATAAAAATGTATTTTTCACGACAAAAAATATTTTATATCTTTAAAAATAAATTTATTAACGTCAGAGAGCTGGAAATGTCTAAAAACGTTCACTTTCAACGAATACGATCGTTTTTAGGCATTTTCGTACTTCTCCGAATAAAACTGCATTTTTCACGACAAAAAATATTTTATATCTTTGAAAATAAATTTATTAACGTCAGAGAGCTGGAAATGTCTAAAAACGTTCACTTTCAACGAATACGAGCGTTTTTAGGCATTTTTGTACTTCTCGGAATAAAACTGTATTTTTCACGACAAAAAATATTTTTTATCTCTGAAAATCAATTTATTCAGGTCAGAAAGCTGGAAACGTCTAAAAACGACCACTTTCGACGAATACAAGCGTTTTTAGATATATTCGTACTTCTCGGACTAAAACTGCATTTTTCACGACAAAAAATATTTTATATCTTTGAAAATAAATTTATTAACGTCAGAGAGCTGGAAATGTCTAAAAACGTTCACTTTCAACGAATACGATCGTTTTTAGGCATTTTCGTACTTCTCCGAATAAAACTGCATTTTTCACGACAAAAAATATTTTATATCACTGAAAATAAATTTATTAACGTCAGAGAGCTGGAAATGTCTAAAAACGTTCACTTTCAACGAATACGAGCGTTTTTAGGCATTTTTGTACTTCTCGGAATAAAACTGTATTTTTCACGACAAAAAATATTTTATATCTTTGAAAATAAATTTATTAACGTCAGAGAGCTGGAAATGTCTAAAAACGTTCACTTTCAACGAATACGATCGTTTTTAGGCATTTTCGTACTTCTCCGAATAAAACTGCATTTTTCACGACAAAAAATATTTTATATCTCTGAAAATAAATTTATTAACGTCAGAGAGCTGGAAATGTCTAAAAACGTTCACTTTCAACGAATACGAGCGTTTTTAGGCATTTTTGTACTTCTCGGAATAAAACTGTATTTTTCACGACAAAAAATATTTTTTATCTCTGAAAATCAATTTATTCAGGTCAGAAAGCTGGAAACGTCTAAAAACGACCACTTTCGACGAATACAAGCGTTTTTAGACATTTTCGTACTTCTCGGACTAAAACTGCATTTTTCACGACAAAAAATATTTTATATCTTTGAAAATAAATTTATTAACGTCAGAGAGCTGGAAATGTCTAAAAACGTTCACTTTCAACGAATACGAGCGTTTTTAGGCATTTTTGTACTTCTCGGAATAAAACTGTATTTTTCACGACAAAAAAAATTTTTTATCTCTGAAAATCAATTTATTCAGGTCAGAAAGCTGGAAACGTCTAAAAACGACCACTTTCGACGAATACAAGCGTTTTTAGACATTTTCGTACTTCTCGGACTAAAACTGCATTTTTCACGACAAAAAATATTTTATATCTTTGAAAATAAATTTATTAACGTCAGAGAGCTGGAAATGTCTAAAAACGTTCACTTTCAACGAATACGATCGTTTTTAGGCATTTTCGTACTTCTCCGAATAAAACTGCATTTTTCACGACAAAAAATATTTTATATCTCTGAAAATAAATTTATTAACGTCAGAGAGCTGGAAATGTCTAAAAACGTTCACTTTCAACGAATACGAGCGTTTTTAGGCATTTTTGTACTTCTCGGAATAAAACTGTATTTTTCACGACAAAAAATATTTTTTATCTATGAAAATCAATTTATTCAGGTCAGAAAGCTGGAAACGTCTAAAAACGACCACTTTCGACGAATACAAGCGTTTTTAGACATTTTCGTACTTCTCGGACTAAAACTGAATTTTTCACGACAAAAAAAAATTTTTATCTCTGAAAATCAATTTATTCAGGTCAGAAAGCTGGAAACGTCTAAAAACGACCACTTGCGACGAATACAAGCGTTTTTAGACATTTTCGTACTTCTCGGACTAAAACTGCATTTTTCACGACAAAAAATATTTTATATCTTTGAAAATAAATTTATTAACGTCAGAGAGCTGGAAATGTCTAAAAACGTTCACTTTCAACGAATACGAGCGTTTTTAGGCATTTTTGTACTTCTCGGAATAAAACTGTATTTTTCACGACAAAAAATATTTTTTATCTCTGAAAATCAATTTATTCAGGTCAGAAAGCTGGAAACGTCTAAAAACGACCACTTTCGACGAATACAAGCGTTTTTAGACATTTTCGTACTTCTCGGACTAAAACTGCATTTTTCACGACAAAAAATATTTTATATCTTTGAAAATAAATTTATTAACGTCAGAGAGCTGGAAATGTCTAAAAACGTTCACTTTCAACCAATACGATCGTTTTTAGGCATTTTCCTACTTCTCCGAATAAAACTGCATTTTTCACGACAAAAAATATTTTATATCTCTGAAAATAAATTTAATAACGTCAGAGAGCTGGAAATGTCTAAAAACGTTCACTTTCAACGAATACGAGCGTTTTTAGGCATTTTTGTACTTCTCGGAATAAAACTGTATTTTTCACGACAAAAAATATTTTTTATCTCTGAAAATCAATTTATTCAGGTCAGAAAGCTGGAAACGTCTAAAAACGACCACTTTCGACGAATACAAGCGTTTTTAGACATTTTCGTACTTCTCGGACTAAAACTGCATTTTTCACGACAAAAAATATTTTATATCTTTGAAAATAAATTTATTAACGTCAGAGAGCTGGAAATGTCAAAAACGTTCACTTTCAACGAATACGAGCGTTTTTAGGCATTTTTGTACTTCTCGGAATAAAAATGTATTTTTCACGACAAAAAATATTTTATATCTTTAAAAATAAATTTATTAACGTCAGAGAGCTGGAAATGTCTAAAAACGTTCACTTTCAACGAATACGATCGTTTTTAGGCATTTTCGTACTTCTCCGAATAAAACTGCATATTTCACGACAAAAAATATTTTATATCTTTGAAAATAAATTTATTAACGTCAGAGAGCTGGAAATGTCTAAAAACGTTCACTTTCAACGAATACGAGCGTTTTTAGGCATTTTTGTACTTCTCGGAATAAAACTGTATTTTTCACGACAAAAAATATTTTTTTATCTCTGAAAATCAATTTATTCAGGTCAGAAAGCTGGAAACGTCTAAAAACGACCACTTTCGACGAATACAAGCGTTTTTAGACATTTTCGTACTTCTCGGACTAAAACTGCATTTTTCACGACAAAAAATATTTTATATCTTTGAAAATAAATTTATTAACGTCAGAGAGCTGGAAATGTCTAAAAACGTTCACTTTCAACGAATACGAGCGTTTTTAGGCATTTTTGTACTTCTCGGAATAAAACTGTATTTTTCACGACAAAAAATATTTTTTATCTCTGAAAATCAATTTATTCAGGTCAGAAAGCTGGAAACGTCTAAAAACGACCACTTTCGACGAATACAAGCGTTTTTAGACATTTTCGTACTTCTCGGACTAAAACTGCATTTTTCACGACAAAAAATATTTTATATCTTTGAAAATAAATTTATTAACGTCAGAGAGCTGGAAATGTCTAAAAACGTTCACTTTCAACGAATACGATCGTTTTTAGGCATTTTCGTACTTCTCCGAATAAAACTGCATTTTTCACGACAAAAAATATTTTATATCTTTAAAAATAAATTTATTAACGTCAGAGAGCTGGAAATGTCTAAAAACGTTCACTTTCAACGAATACGATCGTTTTTAGGCATTTTCGTACTTCTCCGAATAAAACTGCATATTTCACGACAAAAAATATTTTATATCTTTGAAAATAAATTTATTAACGTCAGAGAGCTGGAAATGTCTAAAAACGTTCACTTTCAACGAATACGAGCGTTTTTAGGCATTTTTGTACTTCTCGGAATAAAACTGTATTTTTCACGACAAAAAATATTTTTTTATCTCTGAAAATCAATTTATTCAGGTCAGAAAGCTGGAAACGTCTAAAAACGACCACTTTCGACGAATACAAGCGTTTTTAGACATTTTCGTACTTCTCGGACTAAAACTGCATTTTTCACGACAAAAAATATTTTATATCTTTGAAAATAAATTTATTAACGTCAGAGAGCTGGAAATGTCTAAAAACGTTCACTTTCAACGAATACGAGCGTTTTTAGGCATTTTTGTACTTCTCGGAATAAAACTGTATTTTTCACGACAAAAAATATTTTTTATCTCTGAAAATCAATTTATTCAGGTCAGAAAGCTGGAAACGTCTAAAAACGACCACTTTCGACGAATACAAGCGTTTTTAGACATTTTCGTACTTCTCGGACTAAAACTGCATTTTTCACGACAAAAAATATTTTATATCTTTGAAAATAAATTTATTAACGTCAGAGAGCTGGAAATGTCTAAAAACGTTCACTTTCAACGAATACGATCGTTTTTAGGCATTTTCGTACTTCTCCGAATAAAACTGCATTTTTCACGACAAAAAATATTTTATATCTTTGAAAATAAATTTATTAACGTCAGAGAGCTGGAAATGTCTAAAAACGTTCATTTTCAACGAATACGAGCGTTTTTAGGCATTTTTGTACTTCTCGGAATAAAACTGTATTTTTCACGACAAAAAATATTTTTTATCTCTGAAAATCAATTTATTCAGGTCAGAAAGCTGGAAACGTCTAAAAACGACCACTTTCGACGAATACAAGCGTTTTTAGACATTTTCGTACTTCTCGGACTAAAACTGCATTTTTCACGACAAAAAATATTTTATATCTTTGAAAATAAATTTATTAACGTCAGAGAGCTGGAAATGTCTAAAAACGTTCACTTTCAACGAATACGATCGTTTTTAGGCATTTTCGTACTTCTCCGAATAAAACTGCATTTTTCACGACAAAAAATATTTTATATCTCTGAAAATAAATTTATTAACGTCAGAGAGCTGGAAATGTCTAAAAACGTTCACTTTCAACGAATACGAGCGTTTTTAGGCATTTTTGTACTTCTCGGACTAAAACTGCATTTTTCACGACAAAAAATATTTTATATCTTTGAAAATAAATTTATTAACGTCAGAGAGCTGGAAATGTCTAAAAACGTTCACTTTCAACGAATACGATCGTTTTTAGGCATTTTCGTACTTCTCCGAATAAAACTGCATTTTTCACGACAAAAAATATTTTATATCACTGAAAATAAATTTATTAACGTCAGAGAGCTGGAAATGTCTAAAAACGTTCACTTTCAACGAATACGAGCGTTTTTAGGCATTTTTGTACTTCTCGGAATAAAACTGTATTTTTCACGACAAAAAATATTTTATATCTTTGAAAATAAATTTATTAACGTCAGAGAGCTGGAAATGTCTAAAAACGTTCACTTTCAACGAATACGATCGTTTTTAGGCATTTTCGTACTTCTCCGAATAAAACTGCATTTTTCACGACAAAAAATATTTTATATCTCTGAAAATAAATTTATTAACGTCAGAGAGCTGGAAATGTCTAAAAACGTTCACTTTCAACGAATACGAGCGTTTTTAGGCATTTTTGTACTTCTCGGAATAAAACTGTATTTTTCACGACAAAAAAAAATTTTTATCTCTGAAAATCAATTTATTCAGGTCAGAAAGCTGGAAACGTCTAAAAACGACCACTTTCGACGAATACAAGCGTTTTTAGACATTTTCGTACTTCTCGGACTAAAACTGCATTTTTCACGACAAAAAATATTTTATATCTTTGAAAATAAATTTATTAACGTCAGAGAGCTGGAAATGTCTAAAAACGTTCACTTTCAACGAATACGAGCGTTTTTAGGCATTTTTGTACTTCTCGGAATAAAACTGTATTTTTCACGACAAAAAATATTTTTTATCTCTGAAAATCAATTTATTCAGGTCAGAAAGCTGGAAACGTCTAAAAACGACCACTTTCGACGAATACAAGCGTTTTTAGACATTTTCGTACTTCTCGGACTAAAACTGCATTTTTCACGACAAAAAATATTTTATATCTTTGAAAATAAATTTATTAACGTCAGAGATCTGGAAATGTCTAAAAACGTTCACTTTCAACGAATACGAGCGTTTTTAGGCATTTTTGTACTTCTCGGAATAAAACTGTATTTTTCACGACAAAAAAAATTTTTTATCTCTGAAAATCAATTTATTCAGGTCAGAAAGCTGGAAACGTCTAAAAACGACCACTTTCGACGAATACAAGCGTTTTTAGACATTTTCGTACTTCTCGGACTAAAACTGCATTTTTCACGACAAAAAATATTTTATATCTTTGAAAATAAATTTATTAACGTCAGAGAGCTGGAAATGTCTAAAAACGTTCACTTTCAACGAATACGATCGTTTTTAGGCATTTTCGTACTTCTCCGAATAAAACTGCATTTTTCACGACAAAAAATATTTTATATCTCTGAAAATAAATTTATTAACGTCAGAGAGCTGGAAATGTCTAAAAACGTTCACTTTCAACGAATACGAGCGTTTTTAGGCATTTTTGTACTTCTCGGAATAAAACTGTATTTTTCACGACAAAAAATATTTTTTATCTATGAAAATCAATTTATTCAGGTCAGAAAGCTGGAAACGTCTAAAAACGACCACTTTCGACGAATACAAGCGGTTTTAGACATTTTCGTACTTCTCGGACTAAAACTGAATTTTTCACGACAAAAAAAAATTTTTATCTCTGAAAATCAATTTATTCAGGTCAGAAAGCTGGAAACGTCTAAAAACGACCACTTGCGACGAATACAAGCGTTTTTAGACATTTTCGTACTTCTCGGACTAAAACTGCATTTTTCACGACAAAAAATATTTTATATCTTTGAAAATAAATTTATTAACGTCAGAGAGCTGGAAATGTCTAAAAACGTTCACTTTCAACGAATACGAGCGTTTTTAGGCATTTTTGTACTTCTCGGAATAAAACTGTATTTTTCACGACAAAAAATATTTTTTATCTCTGAAAATCAATTTATTCAGGTCAGAAAGCTGGAAACGTCTAAAAACGACCACTTTCGACGAATACAAGCGTTTTTAGACATTTTCGTACTTCTCGGACTAAAACTGCATTTTTCACGACAAAAAATATTTTATATCTTTGAAAATAAATTTATTAACGTCAGAGAGCTGGAAATGTCTAAAAACGTTCACTTTCAACGAATACGATCGTTTTTAGGCATTTTCCTACTTCTCCGAATAAAACTGCATTTTTCACGACAAAAAATATTTTATATCTCTGAAAATAAATTTAATAACGTCAGAGAGCTGGAAATGTCTAAAAACGTTCACTTTCAACGAATACGAGCGTTTTTAGGCATTTTTGTACTTCTCGGAATAAAACTGTATTTTTCACGACAAAAAATATTTTTTATCTCTGAAAATCAATTTATTCAGGTCAGAAAGCTGGAAACGTCTAAAAACGACCACTTTCGACGAATACAAGCGTTTTTAGACATTTTCGTACTTCTCGGACTAAAACTGCATTTTTCACGACAAAAAATATTTTATATCTTTGAAAATAAATTTATTAACGTCAGAGAGCTGGAAATGTCAAAAACGTTCACTTTCAACGAATACGAGCGTTTTTAGGCATTTTTGTACTTCTCGGAATAAAAATGTATTTTTCACGACAAAAAATATTTTATATCTTTAAAAATAAATTTATTAACGTCAGAGAGCTGGAAATGTCTAAAAACGTTCACTTTCAACGAATACGATCGTTTTTAGGCATTTTCGTACTTCTCCGAATAAAACTGCATTTTTCACGACAAAAAATATTTTATATCTTTGAAAATAAATTTATTAACGTCAGAGAGCTGGAAATGTCTAAAAACGTTCATTTTCAACGAATACGAGCGTTTTTAGGCATTTTTGTACTTCTCGGAATAAAACTGTATTTTTCACGACAAAAAATATTTTTTATCTCTGAAAATCAATTTATTCAGGTCAGAAAGCTGGAAACGTCTAAAAACGACCACTTTCGACGAATACAAGCGTTTTTAGACATTTTCGTACTTCTCGGACTAAAACTGCATTTTTCACGACAAAAAATATTTTATATCTTTGAAAATAAATTTATTAACGTCAGAGAGCTGGAAATGTCTAAAAACGTTCACTTTCAACGAATACGATCGTTTTTAGGCATTTTCGTACTTCTCCGAATAAAACTGCATTTTTCACGACAAAAAATATTTTATATCTCTGAAAATAAATTTATTAACGTCAGAGAGCTGGAAATGTCTAAAAACGTTCACTTTCAACGAATACGAGCGTTTTTAGGCATTTTTGTACTTCTCGGACTAAAACTGCATTTTTCACGACAAAAAATATTTTATATCTTTGAAAATAAATTTATTAACGTCAGAGAGCTGGAAATGTCTAAAAACGTTCACTTTCAACGAATACGATCGTTTTTAGGCATTTTCGTACTTCTCCGAATAAAACTGCATTTTTCACGACAAAAAATATTTTATATCACTGAAAATAAATTTATTAACGTCAGAGAGCTGGAAATGTCTAAAAACGTTCACTTTCAACGAATACGAGCGTTTTTAGGCATTTTTGTACTTCTCGGAATAAAACTGTATTTTTCACGACAAAAAATATTTTATATCTTTGAAAATAAATTTATTAACGTCAGAGAGCTGGAAATGTCTAAAAACGTTCACTTTCAACGAATACGATCGTTTTTAGGCATTTTCGTACTTCTCCGAATAAAACTGCATTTTTCACGACAAAAAATATTTTATATCTCTGAAAATAAATTTATTAACGTCAGAGAGCTGGAAATGTCTAAAAACGTTCACTTTCAACGAATACGAGCGTTTTTAGGCATTTTTGTACTTCTCGGAATAAAACTGTATTTTTCACGACAAAAAAAAATTTTTATCTCTGAAAATCAATTTATTCAGGTCAGAAAGCTGGAAACGTCTAAAAACGACCACTTTCGACGAATACAAGCGTTTTTAGACATTTTCGTACTTCTCGGACTAAAACTGCATTTTTCACGACAAAAAATATTTTATATCTTTGAAAATAAATTTATTAACGTCAGAGAGCTGGAAATGTCTAAAAACGTTCACTTTCAACGAATACGAGCGTTTTTAGGCATTTTTGTACTTCTCGGAATAAAACTGTATTTTTCACGACAAAAAATATTTTTTATCTCTGAAAATCAATTTATTCAGGTCAGAAAGCTGGAAACGTCTAAAAACGACCACTTTCGACGAATACAAGCGTTTTTAGACATTTTCGTACTTCTCGGACTAAAACTGCATTTTTCACGACAAAAAATATTTTATATCTTTGAAAATAAATTTATTAACGTCAGAGAGCTGGAAATGTCTAAAAACGTTCACTTTCAACGAATACGAGCGTTTTTAGGCATTTTTGTACTTCTCGGAATAAAACTGTATTTTTCACGACAAAAAAAATTTTTTATCTCTGAAAATCAATTTATTCAGGTCAGAAAGCTGGAAACGTCTAAAAACGACCACTTTCGACGAATACAAGCGTTTTTAGACATTTTCGTACTTCTCGGACTAAAACTGAATTTTTCACGACAAAAAAAAATTTTTATCTCTGAAAATCAATTTATTCAGGTCAGAAAGCTGGAAACGTCTAAAAACGACCACTTGCGACGAATACAAGCGTTTTTAGACATTTTCGTACTTCTCGGACTAAAACTGCATTTTTCACGACAAAAAATATTTTATATCTTTGAAAATAAATTTATTAACGTCAGAGAGCTGGAAATGTCTAAAAACGTTCAATTTCAACGAATACGATCGTTTTTAGGCATTTTCGTACTTCTCCGAATAAAACTGCATTTTTCACGACAAAAAATATTTTATATCTCTGAAAATAAATTTATTAACGTCAGAGAGCTGGAAATGTCTAAAAACGTTCACTTTCAACGAATACGAGCGTTTTTAGGCATTTTTGTACTTCTCGGAATAAAACTGTATTTTTCACGACAAAAAATATTTTTTATCTATGAAAATCAATTTATTCAGGTCAGAAAGCTGGAAACGTCTAAAAACGACCACTTTCGACGAATACAAGCGTTTTTAGACATTTTCGTACTTCTCGGACTAAAACTGAATTTTTCACGACAAAAAAAAATTTTTATCTCTGAAAATCAATTTATTCAGGTCAGAAAGCTGGAAACGTCTAAAAACGACCACTTGCGACGAATACAAGCGTTTTTAGACATTTTCGTACTTCTCGGACTAAAACTGCATTTTTCACGACAAAAAATATTTTATATCTTTGAAAATAAATTTATTAACGTCAGAGAGCTGGAAATGTCTAAAAACGTTCACTTTCAACGAATACGAGCGTTTTTAGGCATTTTTGTACTTCTCGGAATAAAACTGTATTTTTCACGACAAAAAATATTTTTTATCTCTGAAAATCAATTTATTCAGGTCAGAAAGCTGGAAACGTCTAAAAACGACCACTTTCGACGAATACAAGCGTTTTTAGACATTTTCGTACTTCTCGGACTAAAACTGCATTTTTCACGACAAAAAATATTTTATATCTTTGAAAATAAATTTATTAACGTCAGAGAGCTGGAAATGTCTAAAAACGTTCACTTTCAACGAATACGATCGTTTTTAGGCATTTTCCTACTTCTCCGAATAAAACTGCATTTTTCACGACAAAAAATATTTTATATCTCTGAAAATAAATTTAATAACGTCAGAGAGCTGGAAATGTCTAAAAACGTTCACTTTCAACGAATACGAGCGTTTTTAGGCATTTTTGTACTTCTCGGAATAAAACTGTATTTTTCACGACAAAAAATATTTTTTATCTCTGAAAATCAATTTATTCAGGTCAGAAAGCTGGAAACGTCTAAAAACGACCACTTTCGACGAATACAAGCGTTTTTAGACATTTTCGTACTTCTCGGACTAAAACTGCATTTTTCACGACAAAAAATATTTTATATCTTTGAAAATAAATTTATTAATGTCAGAGAGCTGGAAATGTCAAAAACGTTCACTTTCAACAAATACGAGCGTTTTTAGGCATTTTTGTACTTCTCGGAATAAAAATGTATTTTTCACGACAAAAAATATTTTATATCTTTAAAAATAAATTTATTAACGTCAGAGAGCTGGAAATGTCTAAAAACGTTCACTTTCAACGAATACGATCGTTTTTAGGCATTTTCGTACTTCTCCGAATAAAACTGCATTTTTCACGACAAAAAATATTTTATATCTTTGAAAATAAATTTATTAACGTCAGAGAGCTGGAAATGTCTAAAAACGTTCACTTTCAACGAATACGAGCGTTTTTAGGCATTTTTGTACTTCTCGGAATAAAACTGTATTTTTCACGACAAAAAATATTTTTTTATCTCTGAAAATCAATTTATTCAGGTCAGAAAGCTGGAAACGTCTAAAAACGACCACTTTCGACGAATACAAGCGTTTTTAGACATTTTCGTACTTCTCGGACTAAAACTGCATTTTTCACGACAAAAAATATTTTATATCTTTGAAAATAAATTTATTAACGTCAGAGAGCTGGAAATGTCTAAAAACGTTCACTTTCAACGAATACGAGCGTTTTTAGGCATTTTTGTACTTCTCGGAATAAAACTGTATTTTTCACGACAAAAAATATTTTTTATCTCTGAAAATCAATTTATTCAGGTCAGAAAGCTGGAAACGTCTAAAAACGACCACTTTCGACGAATACAAGCGTTTTTAGACATTTTCGTACTTCTCGGACTAAAACTGCATTTTTCACGACAAAAAATATTTTATATCTTTGAAAATAAATTTATTAACGTCAGAGAGCTGGAAATGTCTAAAAACGTTCACTTTCAACGAATACGATCGTTTTTAGGCATTTTCGTACTTCTCCGAATAAAACTGCATTTTTCACGACAAAAAATATTTTATATCTTTGAAAATAAATTTATTAACGTCAGAGAGCTGGAAATGTCTAAAAACGTTCATTTTCAACGAATACGAGCGTTTTTAGGCATTTTTGTACTTCTCGGAATAAAACTGTATTTTTCACGACAAAAAATATTTTTTATCTCTGAAAATCAATTTATTCAGGTCAGAAAGCTGGAAGCGTCTAAAAACGACCACTTTCGACGAATACAAGCGTTTTTAGACATTTTCGTACTTCTCGGACTAAAACTGCATTTTTCACGACAAAAAATATTTTATATCTTTGAAAATAAATTTATTAACGTCAGAGAGCTGGAAATGTCTAAAAACGTTCACTTTCAACGAATACGATCGTTTTTAGGCATTTTCGTACTTCTCCGAATAAAACTGCATTTTTCACGACAAAAAATATTTTATATCTCTGAAAATAAATTTATTAACGTCAGAGAGCTGGAAATGTCTAAAAACGTTCACTTTCAACGAATACGAGCGTTTTTAGGCATTTTTGTACTTCTCGGAATAAAACTGTATTTTTCACGACAAAAAATATTTTTTATCTATGAAAATCAATTTATTCAGGTCAGAAAGCTGGAAACGTCTAAAAACGACCACTTGCGACGAATACAAGCGTTTTTAGACATTTTCGTACTTCTCGGACTAAAACTGCATTTTTCACGACAAAAAATATTTTATATCTTTGAAAATAAATTTATTAACGTCAGAGAGCTGGAAATGTCTAAAAACGTTCACTTTCAACGAATACGAGCGTTTTTAGGCATTTTTGTACTTCTCGGAATAAAACTGTATTTTTCACGACAAAAAATATTTTTTATCTCTGAAAATCAATTTATTCAGGTCAGAAAGCTGGAAACGTCTAAAAACGACCACTTTCGACGAATACAAGCGTTTTTAGACATTTTCGTACTTCTCGGACTAAAACTGCATTTTTCACGACAAAAAATATTTTATATCTTTGAAAATAAATTTATTAACGTCAGAGAGCTGGAAATGTCTAAAAACGTTCACTTTCAACGAATACGATCGTTTTTAGGCATTTTCCTACTTCTCCGAATAAAACTGCATTTTTCACGACAAAAAATATTTTATATCTCTGAAAATAAATTTAATAACGTCAGAGAGCTGGAAATGTCTAAAAACGTTCACTTTCAACGAATACGAGCGTTTTTAGGCATTTTTGTACTTCTCGGAATAAAACTGTATTTTTCACGACAAAAAATATTTTTTATCTCTGAAAATCAATTTATTCAGGTCAGAAAGCTGGAAACGTCTAAAAACGACCACTTTCGACGAATACAAGCGTTTTTAGACATTTTCGTACTTCTCGGACTAAAACTGCATTTTTCACGACAAAAAATATTTTATATCTTTGAAAATAAATTTATTAACGTCAGAGAGCTGGAAATGTCAAAAACGTTCACTTTCAACGAATACGAGCGTTTTTAGGCATTTTTGTACTTCTCGGAATAAAAATGTATTTTTCACGACAAAAAATATTTTATATCTTTAAAAATAAATTTATTAACGTCAGAGAGCTGGAAATGTCTAAAAACGTTCACTTTCAACGAATACGATCGTTTTTAGGCATTTTCGTACTTCTCCGAATAAAACTGCATTTTTCACGACAAAAAATATTTTATATCTTTGAAAATAAATTTATTAACGTCAGAGAGCTGGAAATGTCTAAAAACGTTCACTTTCAACGAATACGAGCGTTTTTAGGCATTTTTGTACTTCTCGGAATAAAACTGTATTTTTCACGACAAAAAATATTTTTTTATCTCTGAAAATCAATTTATTCAGGTCAGAAAGCTGGAAACGTCTAAAAACGACCACTTTCGACGAATACAAGCGTTTTTAGACATTTTCGTACTTCTCGGACTAAAACTGCATTTTTCACGACAAAAAATATTTTATATCTTTGAAAATAAATTTATTAACGTCAGAGAGCTGGAAATGTCTAAAAACGTTCACTTTCAACGAATACGAGCGTTTTTAGGCATTTTTGTACTTCTCGGAATAAAACTGTATTTTTCACGACAAAAAATATTTTTTATCTCTGAAAATCAATTTATTCAGGTCAGAAAGCTGGAAACGTCTAAAAACGACCACTTTCGACGAATACAAGCGTTTTTAGACATTTTCGTACTTCTCGGACTAAAACTGCATTTTTCACGACAAAAAATATTTTATATCTTTGAAAATAAATTTATTAACGTCAGAGAGCTGGAAATGTCTAAAAACGTTCACTTTCAACGAATACGATCGTTTTTAGGCATTTTCGTACTTCTCCGAATAAAACTGCATTTTTCACGACAAAAAATATTTTATATCTTTGAAAATAAATTTATTAACGTCAGAGAGCTGGAAATGTCTAAAAACGTTCATTTTCAACGAATACGAGCGTTTTTAGGCATTTTTGTACTTCTCGGAATAAAACTGTATTTTTCACGACAAAAAATATTTTTTATCTCTGAAAATCAATTTATTCAGGTCAGAAAGCTGGAAACGTCTAAAAACGACCACTTTCGACGAATACAAGCGTTTTTAGACATTTTCGTACTTCTCGGACTAAAACTGCATTTTTCACGACAAAAAATATTTTATATCTTTGAAAATAAATTTATTAACGTCAGAGAGCTGGAAATGTCTAAAAACGTTCACTTTCAACGAATACGATCGTTTTTAGGCATTTTCCTACTTCTCCGAATAAAACTGCATTTTTCACGACAAAAAATATTTTATATCTCTGAAAATAAATTTATTAACGTCAGAGAGCTGGAAATGTCTAAAAACGTTCACTTTCAACGAATACGAGCGTTTTTAGGCATTTTTGTACTTCTCGGAATAAAACTGTATTTTTCACGACAAAAAATATTTTTTATCTCTGAAAATCAATTTATTCAGGTCAGAAAGCTGGAAACGTCTAAAAACGACCACTTTCGACGAATACAAGCGTTTTTAGACATTTTCGTACTTCTCGGACTAAAACTGCATTTTTCACGACAAAAAATATTTTATATCTTTGAAAATAAATTTATTAACGTCAGAGAGCTGGAAATGTCAAAAACGTTCACTTTCAACGAATACGAGCGTTTTTAGGCATTTTTGTACTTCTCGGAATAAAAATGTATTTTTCACGACAAAAAATATTTTATATCTTTAAAAATAAATTTATTAACGTCAGAGAGCTGGAAATGTCTAAAAACGTTCACTTTCAACGAATACGATCGTTTTTAGGCATTTTCGTACTTCTCCGAATAAAACTGCATTTTTCACGACAAAAAATATTTTATATCTTTGAAAATAAATTTATTAACGTCAGAGAGCTGGAAATGTCTAAAAACGTTCACTTTCAACGAATACGAGCGTTTTTAGGCATTTTTGTACTTCTCGGAATAAAACTGTATTTTTCACGACAAAAAATATTTTTTTATCTCTGAAAATCAATTTATTCAGGTCAGAAAGCTGGAAACGTCTAAAAACGACCACTTTCGACGAATACAAGCGTTTTTAGACATTTTCGTACTTCTCGGACTAAAACTGCATTTTTCACGACAAAAAATATTTTATATCTTTGAAAATAAATTTATTAACGTCAGAGAGCTGGAAATGTCTAAAAACGTTCACTTTCAACGAATACGATCGTTTTTAGGCATTTTCGTACTTCTCCGAATAAAACTGCATTTTTCACGACAAAAAATATTTTATATCTTTGAAAATAAATTTATTAACGTCAGAGAGCTGGAAATGTCTAAAAACGTACATTTTCAACGAATACGAGCGTTTTAAGGCATTTTTGTACTTCTCGGAATAAAACTGTATTTTTCACGACAAAAAATATTTTTTATCTCTGAAAATCAATTTATTCAGGTCAGAAAGCTGGAAACGTCTAAAAACGACCACTTTCGACGAATACAAGCGTTTTTAGACATATTCGTACTTCTCGGACTAAAACTGCATTTTTCACGACAAAAAATATTTTATATCTTTGAAAATAAATTTATTAACGTCAGAGAGCTGGAAATGTCTAAAAACGTTCACTTTCAACGAATACGAGCGTTTTTAGGCATTTTTGTACTTCTCGGAATAAAACTGTATTTTTCACGACAAAAAATATTTTTTATCTCTGAAAATCAATTTATTCAGGTCAGAAAGCTGGAAACGTCTAAAAACGACCACTTTCGACGAATACAAGCGTTTTTAGACATTTTCGTACTTCTCGGACTAAAACTGCATTTTTCACGACAAAAAATATTTTATATCTTTGAAAATAAATTTATTAACGTCAGAGAGCTGGAAATGTCTAAAAACGTTCACTTTCAACGAATACGATCGTTTTTAGGCATTTTCGTACTTCTCCGAATAAAACTGCATTTTTCACGACAAAAAATATTTTATATCTTTGAAAATAAATTTATTAACGTCAGAGAGCTGGAAATGTCTAAAAACGTTCATTTTCAACGAATACGAGCGTTTTTAGGCATTTTTGTACTTCTCGGAATAAAACTGTATTTTTCACGACAAAAAATATTTTTTATCTCTGAAAATCAATTTATTCAGGTCAGAAAGCTGGAAGCGTCTAAAAACGACCACTTTCGACGAATACAAGCGTTTTTAGACATTTTCGTACTTCTCGGACTAAAACTGCATTTTTCACGACAAAAAATATTTTATATCTTTGAAAATAAATTTATTAACGTCAGAGAGCTGGAAATGTCTAAAAACGTTCACTTTCAACGAATACGATCGTTTTTAGGCATTTTCGTACTTCTCCGAATAAAACTGCATTTTTCACGACAAAAAATATTTTATATCTCTGAAAATAAATTTATTAACGTCAGAGAGCTGGAAATGTCTAAAAACGTTCACTTTCAACGAATACGAGCGTTTTTAGGCATTTTTGTACTTCTCGGAATAAAACTGTATTTTTCACGACAAAAAATATTTTTTATCTATGAAAATCAATTTATTCAGGTCAGAAAGCTGGAAACGTCTAAAAACGACCACTTGCGACGAATACAAGCGTTTTTAGACATTTTCGTACTTCTCGGACTAAAACTGCATTTTTCACGACAAAAAATATTTTATATCTTTGAAAATAAATTTATTAACGTCAGAGAGCTGGAAATGTCTAAAAACGTTCACTTTCAACGAATACGAGCGTTTTTAGGCATTTTTGTACTTCTCGGAATAAAACTGTATTTTTCACGACAAAAAATATTTTTTATCTCTGAAAATCAATTTATTCAGGTCAGAAAGCTGGAAACGTCTAAAAACGACCACTTTCGACGAATACAAGCGTTTTTAGACATTTTCGTACTTCTCGGACTAAAACTGCATTTTTCACGACAAAAAATATTTTATATCTTTGAAAATAAATTTATTAACGTCAGAGAGCTGGAAATGTCTAAAAACGTTCACTTTCAACGAATACGATCGTTTTTAGGCATTTTCCTACTTCTCCGAATAAAACTGCATTTTTCACGACAAAAAATATTTTATATCTCTGAAAATAAATTTAATAACGTCAGAGAGCTGGAAATGTCTAAAAACGTTCACTTTCAACGAATACGAGCGTTTTTAGGCATTTTTGTACTTCTCGGAATAAAACTGTATTTTTCACGACAAAAAATATTTTTTATCTCTGAAAATCAATTTATTCAGGTCAGAAAGCTGGAAACGTCTAAAAACGACCACTTTCGACGAATACAAGCGTTTTTAGACATTTTCGTACTTCTCGGACTAAAACTGCATTTTTCACGACAAAAAATATTTTATATCTTTGAAAATAAATTTATTAACGTCAGAGAGCTGGAAATGTCAAAAACGTTCACTTTCAACGAATACGAGCGTTTTTAGGCATTTTTGTACTTCTCGGAATAAAAATGTATTTTTCACGACAAAAAATATTTTATATCTTTAAAAATAAATTTATTAACGTCAGAGAGCTGGAAATGTCTAAAAACGTTCACTTTCAACGAATACGATCGTTTTTAGGCATTTTCGTACTTCTCCGAATAAAACTGCATTTTTCACGACAAAAAATATTTTATATCTTTGAAAATAAATTTATTAACGTCAGAGAGCTGGAAATGTCTAAAAACGTTCACTTTCAACGAATACGAGCGTTTTTAGGCATTTTTGTACTTCTCGGAATAAAACTGTATTTTTCACGACAAAAAATATTTTTTTATCTCTGAAAATCAATTTATTCAGGTCAGAAAGCTGGAAACGTCTAAAAACGACCACTTTCGACGAATACAAGCGTTTTTAGACATTTTCGTACTTCTCGGACTAAAACTGCATTTTTCACGACAAAAAATATTTTATATCTTTGAAAATAAATTTATTAACGTCAGAGAGCTGGAAATGTCTAAAAACGTTCACTTTCAACGAATACGAGCGTTTTTAGGCATTTTTGTACTTCTCGGAATAAAACTGTATTTTTCACGACAAAAAATATTTTTTATCTCTGAAAATCAATTTATTCAGGTCAGAAAGCTGGAAACGTCTAAAAACGACCACTTTCGACGAATACAAGCGTTTTTAGACATTTTCGTACTTCTCGGACTAAAACTGCATTTTTCACGACAAAAAATATTTTATATCTTTGAAAATAAATTTATTAACGTCAGAGAGCTGGAAATGTCTAAAAACGTTCACTTTCAACGAATACGATCGTTTTTAGGCATTTTCGTACTTCTCCGAATAAAACTGCATTTTTCACGACAAAAAATATTTTATATCTTTGAAAATAAATTTATTAACGTCAGAGAGCTGGAAATGTCTAAAAACGTTCATTTTCAACGAATACGAGCGTTTTTAGGCATTTTTGTACTTCTCGGAATAAAACTGTATTTTTCACGACAAAAAATATTTTTTATCTCTGAAAATCAATTTATTCAGGTCAGAAAGCTGGAAACGTCTAAAAACGACCACTTTCGACGAATACAAGCGTTTTTAGACATTTTCGTACTTCTCGGACTAAAACTGCATTTTTCACGACAAAAAATATTTTATATCTTTGAAAATAAATTTATTAACGTCAGAGAGCTGGAAATGTCTAAAAACGTTCACTTTCAACGAATACGATCGTTTTTAGGCATTTTCCTACTTCTCCGAATAAAACTGCATTTTTCACGACAAAAAATATTTTATATCTCTGAAAATAAATTTATTAACGTCAGAGAGCTGGAAATGTCTAAAAACGTTCACTTTCAACGAATACGAGCGTTTTTAGGCATTTTTGTACTTCTCGGAATAAAACTGTATTTTTCACGACAAAAAATATTTTTTATCTCTGAAAATCAATTTATTCAGGTCAGAAAGCTGGAAACGTCTAAAAACGACCACTTTCGACGAATACAAGCGTTTTTAGACATTTTCGTACTTCTCGGACTAAAACTGCATTTTTCACGACAAAAAATATTTTATATCTTTGAAAATAAATTTATTAACGTCAGAGAGCTGGAAATGTCAAAAACGTTCACTTTCAACGAATACGAGCGTTTTTAGGCATTTTTGTACTTCTCGGAATAAAAATGTATTTTTCACGACAAAAAATATTTTATATCTTTAAAAATAAATTTATTAACGTCAGAGAGCTGGAAATGTCTAAAAACGTTCACTTTCAACGAATACGATCGTTTTTAGGCATTTTCGTACTTCTCCGAATAAAACTGCATTTTTCACGACAAAAAATATTTTATATCTTTGAAAATAAATTTATTAACGTCAGAGAGCTGGAAATGTCTAAAAACGTTCACTTTCAACGAATACGAGCGTTTTTAGGCATTTTTGTACTTCTCGGAATAAAACTGTATTTTTCACGACAAAAAATATTTTTTTATCTCTGAAAATCAATTTATTCAGGTCAGAAAGCTGGAAACGTCTAAAAACGACCACTTTCGACGAATACAAGCGTTTTTAGACATTTTCGTACTTCTCGGACTAAAACTGCATTTTTCACGACAAAAAATATTTTATATCTTTGAAAATAAATTTATTAACGTCAGAGAGCTGGAAATGTCTAAAAACGTTCACTTTCAACGAATACGATCGTTTTTAGGCATTTTCGTACTTCTCCGAATAAAACTGCATTTTTCACGACAAAAAATATTTTATATCTTTGAAAATAAATTTATTAACGTCAGAGAGCTGGAAATGTCTAAAAACGTACATTTTCAACGAATACGAGCGTTTTAAGGCATTTTTGTACTTCTCGGAATAAAACTGTATTTTTCACGACAAAAAATATTTTTTATCTCTGAAAATCAATTTATTCAGGTCAGAAAGCTGGAAACGTCTAAAAACGACCACTTTCGACGAATACAAGCGTTTTTAGACATATTCGTACTTCTCCGAATAAAACTGCATTTTTTACGACAAAAAATATTTTATATCTCTGAAAATAAATTTATTAACGTCAGAGAGCTGGAAATGTCTAAAAACGTTCACTTTCAACGAATACGAGCATTTTTAGGCATTTTTGTACTTCTCCGAATAAAACTGTATTTTTCACGACAAAAAATATTTTTTATCTCTGAAAATCAATTTATTCAGGTCAGAAAGCTGGAAACGTCTAAAAACGACCACTTTCGACGAATATAAGCGTTTTTAGACATTTTCGTACTTCTCGGACTAAAACTGCATTTTTCACGACAAAAAATATTTTATATCTTTGAAAATAAATTTATTAACGTCAGAAAGCTGGAAACGTCTAAAAACGACCACTTTCGACGAATACAAGCGGTTTTAGACATTTTCGTACTTCTCGGACTAAAACTGCATTTTTCACGACAAAAAATATTTTATATCTTTGAAAATAAATTTATTAACGTCAGAGAGCTGGAAATGTCTAAAAACGTTCACTTTCAACGAATACGATCGTTTTTAGGCATTTTCGTACTTCTCCGAATAAAACTGCATTTTTCACGACAAAAAATATTTTATATCTCTGAAAATAAATTTATTAACGTCAGAGAGCTGGAAATGTCTAAAAACGTTCACTTTCAACGAATACGAGCGTTTTTAGGCATTTTTGTACTTCTCGGAATAAAACTGTATTTTTCACGACAAAAAATATTTTTTATCTCTGAAAATCAATTTATTCAGGTCAGAAAGCTGGAAACGTCTAAAAACGACAACTTTCGACTAATACAAGCGTTTTTAGACATTTTCGTACTTCTCGGACTAAAACTGCATTATTCACGACAAAAAATATTTTATATCTTTGAAAATAAATTTATTAACGTGAGAGAGCTGGAAATGTCTAAAAACGTTCACTTTCAACGAATACGAGCGTTTTTAGGCATTTTTGTACTTCTCGGAATAAAACTGTATTTTTCACGACAAAAAATATTTTTTATCTCTGAAAATCAATTTATTCAGGTCAGAAAGCTGGAAACGTCTAAAAACGACCACTTTCGACGAATACAAGTGTTTTTAGACATATTCGTACTTCTCGGACTAAAACTGCATTTCTCACGACAAAAAATATTTTATATCTTTGAAAATAAATTTATTAACGTCAGAGAGCTGGAAATGTCTAAAAACGTTCACTTTCAACGAATACGATCGTTTTTAGGCATTTTCGTACTTCTCCGAATAAAACTGCATTTTTCACGACAAAAAATATTTTATATCACTGAAAATAAATTTATTAACGTCAGAGAGCTGGAAATGTCTAAAAACGTTCACTTTCAACGAATACGAGCGTTTTTAGGCATTTTTGTACTTCTCGGAATAAAACTGTATTTTTCACGACAAAAAAAATTTTTTATCTCTGAAAATCAATTTATTCAGGTCAGAAAGCTGGAAACGTCTAAAAACGACCACTTTCGACGAATACAAGCGTTTTTAGACATTTTCGTACTTCTCGGACTAAAACTGCATTTTTCACAACAAAAAATATTTTATATCTTTGAAAATAAATTTATTAACGTCAGAGAGCTGGAAATGTCTAAAAACGTTCACTTTCAACGAATACGATCGTTTTTAGGCATTTTCGTACTTCTCCGAATAAAACTGCATTTTTCACGACAAAAAATATTTTATATCTCTGAAAATAAATTTATTAACGTCAGAGAGCTGGAAATGTCTAAAAACGTTCACTTTCAACGAATACGAGCGTTTTTAGGCATTTTTGTACTTCTCGGAATAAAACTGTATTTTTCACGACAAAAAATATTTTTTATCTATGAAAATCAATTTATTCAGGTCAGAAAGCTGGAAACGTCTAAAAACGACCACTTTCGACGAATACAAGCGTTTTTAGACATTTTCGTACTTCTCGGACTAAAACTGAATTTTTCACGACAAAAAAAATTTTTTATCTCTGAAAATCAATTTATTCAGGTCAGAAAGCTGGAAACGTCTAAAAACGACCACTTTCGACGAATACAAGCGTTTTTAGACATTTTCGTACTTCTCGGACTAAAACTGCATTTTTCACGACAAAAAATATTTTATATCTTTGAAAATAAATTTATTAACGTCAGAGAGCTGGAAATGTCTAAAAACGTTCACTTTCAACGAATACGAGCGTTTTTAGGCATTTTTGTACTTCTCGGAATAAAACTGTATTTTTCACGACAAAAAATATTTTTTATCTCTGAAAATCAATTTATTCAGGTCAGAAAGCTGGAAACGTCTAAAAACGACCACTTTCGACGAATACAAGCGTTTTTAGACATTTTCGTACTTCTCGGACTAAAACTGCATTTTTCACGACAAAAAATATTTTATATCTTTGAAAATAAATTTATTAACGTCAGAGAGCTGGAAATGTCTAAAAACGTTCACTTTCAACGAATACGATCGTTTTTAGGCATTTTCGTACTTCTCCGAATAAAACTGCATTTTTCACGACAAAAAATATTTTATATCTTTGAAAATAAATTTATTAACGTCAGAGAGCTGGAAATGTCTAAAAACGTTCACTTTCAACGCATACGAGCGTTTTTAGGCATTTTTGTACTTCTCGGAATAAAACTGTATTTTTCACGACAAAAAATATTTTTTATCTCTGAAAATCAATTTATTCAGGTCAGAAAGCTGGAAACATCTAAAAACGACCACTTTCGACGAATACAAGCGTTTTTAGACATTTTCGTACTTCTCGGACTAAAACTGCATTTTTCACGACAAAAAATATTTTATATCTTTGAAAATAAATTTATTAACGTCAGAGAGCTGGAAATGTCTAAAAACGTTCACTTTCAACGAATACGAGCGTTTTTAGGCATTTTTGTACTTCTCGGAATAAAACTGTATTTTTCACGATAAAAAATATTTTTTATCTCTGAAAATCAATTTATTCAGGTCAGAAAGCTGGAAACGTCTAAAAACGACCACTTTCGACGAATACAAGCGTTTTTAGACATTTTCGTACTTCTCGGACTAAAACTGCATTTTTCACGACAAAAAATATTTTATATCTTTGAAAATAAATTTATTAACGTCAGAGAGCTGGAAATGTCTAAAAACGTTCACTTTCAACGAATACGATCGTTTTTAGGCATTTTCGTACTTCTCCGAATAAAACTGCATTTTTCACGACAAAAAATATTTTATATCTTTGAAAATAAATTTATTAACGTCAGAGAGCTGGAAATGTCTAAAAACGTTCACTTTCAACGAATACGAGCGTTTTTAGGCATTTTTGTACTTCTCGGAATAAAACTGTATTTTTCACGACAAAAAATATTTTTTATCTCTGAAAATCAATTTATTCAGGTCAGAAAGCTGGAAACGTCTAAAAACGACCACTTTCGACGAATACAAGCGTTTTTAGACATTTTCGTACTTCTCGGACTAAAACTGTATTTTTCACGACAAAAAATATTTTTTATCTCTGAAAATCAATTTATTCAGGTCAGAAAGCTGGAAACGTCTAAAAACGACCACTTTCGACGAATACAAGTGTTTTTAGACATTTTCGTACTTCTCGGACTAAAACTGCATTATTCACGACAAAAAATATTTTATATCTTTGAAAATAAATTTATTAACGTGAGAGAGCTGGAAATGTCTAAAAACGTTCACTTTCAACGAATACGAGCGTTTTTAGGCATTTTTGTACTTCTCGGAATAAAACTGTATTTTTCACGACAAAAAATATTTTTTATCTCTGAAAATCAATTTATTCAGGTCAGAAAGCTGGAAACGTCTAAAAACGACCACTTTCGACGAATACAAGTGTTTTTAGACATATTCGTACTTTTCGGACTAAAACTGCATTTCTCACGACAAAAAATATTTTATATCTTTGAAAATAAATTTATTAACGTCAGAGAGCTGGAAATGTCTAAAAACGTTCACTTTCAACGAATACGATCGTTTTTAGGCATTTTCGTACTTCTCCGAATAAAACTGCATTTTTCACGACAAAAAATATTTTATATCACTGAAAATAAATTTATTAACGTCAGAGAGCTGGAAATGTCTAAAAACGTTCACTTTCAACGAATACGAGCGTTTTTAGGCATTTTTGTACTTCTCGGAATAAAACTGTATTTTTCACGACAAAAAAAATTTTTTATCTCTGAAAATCAATTTATTCAGGTCAGAAAGCTGGAAACGTCTAAAAACGACCACTTTCGACGAATACAAGCGTTTTTAGACATTTTCGTACTTCTCGGACTAAAACTGCATTTTTCACAACAAAAAATATTTTATATCTTTGAAAATAAATTTATTAACGTCAGAGAGCTGGAAATGTCTAAAAACGTTCACTTTCAACGAATACGATCGTTTTTAGGCATTTTCGTACTTCTCCGAATAAAACTGCATTTTTCACGACAAAAAATATTTTATATCTCTGAAAATAAATTTATTAACGTCAGAGAGCTGGAAATGTCTAAAAACGTTCACTTTCAACGAATACGAGCGTTTTTAGGCATTTTTGTACTTCTCGGAATAAAACTGTATTTTTCACGACAAAAAATATTTTTTATCTATGAAAATCAATTTATTCAGGTCAGAAAGCTGGAAACGTCTAAAAACGACCACTTTCGACGAATACAAGCGTTTTTAGACATTTTCGTACTTCTCGGACTAAAACTGAATTTTTCACGACAAAAAAAATTTTTTATCTCTGAAAATCAATTTATTCAGGTCAGAAAGCTGGAAACGTCTAAAAACGACCACTTTCGACGAATACAAGCGTTTTTAGACATTTTCGTACTTCTCGGACTAAAACTGCATTTTTCAGGACAAAAAATATTTTATATCTTTGAAAATAAATTTATTAACGTCAGAGAGCTGGAAATGTCTAAAAACGTTCACTTTCAACGAATACGAGCGTTTTTAGGCATTTTTGTACTTCTCGGAATAAAACTGTATTTTTCACGACAAAAAATATTTTTTATCTCTGAAAATCAATTTATTCAGGTCAGAAAGCTGGAAACGTCTAAAAACGACCACTTTCGACGAATACAAGCGTTTTTAGACATTTTCGTACTTCTCGGACTAAAACTGCATTTTTCACGACAAAAAATATTTTATATCTTTGAAAATAAATTTATTAACGTCAGAGAGCTGGAAATGTCTAAAAACGTTCACTTTCAACGAATACGATCGTTTTTAGGCATTTTCGTACTTCTCCGAATAAAACTGCATTTTTCACGACAAAAAATATTTTATATCTTTGAAAATAAATTTATTAACGTCAGAGAGCTGGAAATGTCTAAAAACGTTCACTTTCAACGCATACGAGCGTTTTTAGGCATTTTTGTACTTCTCGGAATAAAACTGTATTTTTCACGACAAAAAATATTTTTTATCTCTGAAAATCAATTTATTCAGGTCAGAAAGCTGGAAACGTCTAAAAACGACCACTTTCGACGAATACAAGCGTTTTTAGACATTTTCGTACTTCTCGGACTAAAACTGCATTTTTCACGACAAAAAATATTTTATATCTTTGAAAATAAATTTATTAACGTCAGAGAGCTGGAAATGTCTAAAAACGTTCACTTTCAACGAATACGAGCGTTTTTAGGCATTTTTGTACTTCTCGGAATAAAACTGTATTTTTCACGATAAAAAATATTTTTTATCTCTGAAAATCAATTTATTCAGGTCAGAAAGCTGGAAACGTCTAAAAACGACCACTTTCGACGAATACAAGCGTTTTTAGACATTTTCGTACTTCTCGGACTAAAACTGCATTTTTCACGACAAAAAATATTTTATATCTTTGAAAATAAATTTATTAACGTCAGAGAGCTGGAAATGTCTAAAAACGTTCACTTTCAACGAATACGATCGTTTTTAGGCATTTTCGTACTTCTCCGAATAAAACTGCATTTTTCACGACAAAAAATATTTTATATCTTTGAAAATAAATTTATTAACGTCAGAGAGCTGGAAATGTCTAAAAACGTTCACTTTCAACGAATACGAGCGTTTTTAGGCATTTTTGTACTTCTCGGAATAAAACTGTATTTTTCACGACAAAAAATATTTTTTATCTCTGAAAATCAATTTATTCAGGTCAGAAAGCTGGAAACGTCTAAAAACGACCACTTTCGACGAATACAAGCGTTTTTAGACATTTTCGTACTTCTCGGACTAAAACTGTATTTTTCACGACAAAAAATATTTTTTATCTCTGAAAATCAATTTATTCAGGTCAGAAAGCTGGAAACGTCTAAAAACGACCACTTTCGACGAATACAAGCGTTTTTAGACATTTTCGTACTTCTCGGACTAAAACTGCATTTTTCACGACAAAAAATATTTTATATCTTTGAAAATAAATTTATTAACGTCAGAGAGCTGGAAATGTCTAAAAACGTTCACTTTCAACGAATACGAGCGTTTTTAGGCATTTTTGTACTTCTCGGAATAAAACTGTATTTTTCACGACAAAAAATATTTTTTATCTCTGAAAATCAATTTATTCAGGTCAGAAAGCTGGAAACGTCTAAAAACGACCACTTTCGACGAATACAAGCGTTTTTAGACATTTTCATACTTCTCGGACTAAAACTGCATTTTTCACGACAAAAAATATTTTATATCTTTGAAAATAAATTTATTAACGTCAGAGAGCTGGAAATGTCTAAAAACGTTCACTTTCAACGAATACGATCGTTTTTAGGCATTTTCGTACTTCTCCGAATAAAACTGCATTTTTCACGACAAAAAATATTTTATATCTCTGAAAATAAATTTATTAACGTCAGAAAGCTGGAAATGTCTAAAAACGTTCACTTTCAACGAATACTAGCGTTTTTAGGCATTTTTGTACTTCTCGGAATAAAACTGTATTTTTCACGACAAAAAATATTTTTTATCTCTGAAAATCAATTTATTCAGGTCAGAAAGCTGGAAACGTCTAAAAACGACCACTTTCGACGAATACAAGCCTTTTTAGACATTTTCGTACTTCTCGAACTAAAACTGCATTTTTCACGACAAAAAATATTTTATATCTTTGAAAATAAATTTATTAACGTCAGAGAGCTGGAAATGTCTAAAAACGTTCACTTTCAACGAATACGAGCGTTTTTAGGCATTTTTGTACTTCTCGGAATAAAACTGTATTTTTCACGACAAAAAATATTTTATATCTTTGAAAATAAATTTATTAACGTCAGAGAGCTGGAAATGTCTAAAAACGTTCACTTTCAACGAATACGATCGTTTTTAGGCATTTTCGTACTTCTCCGAATAAAACTGCATTTTTCACGACAAAAAATATTTTATATCTTTGAAAATAAATTTATTAACGTCAGAGAGCTGGAAATGTCTAAAAACGTTCACTTTCAACGAATACGAGCGTTTTTAGGCATTTTTGTACTTCTCGGAATAAAACTGTATTTTTCACGACAAAAAATATTTTTTATCTCTGAAAATCAATTTATTCAGGTCAGAAAGCTGGAAACGTCTAAAAACGACCACTTTCGACGAATACAAGCGTTTTTAGACATTTTCGTACTTCTCGGACTAAAACTGCATTTTTCACGACAAAAAATATTTTATATCTTTGAAAATAAATTTATTAACGTCAGAGAGCTGGAAATGTCTAAAAACGTTCACTTTCAACGAATACGATCGTTTTTAGGCATTTTCGTACTTCTCCGAATAAAACTGCATTTTTCACGACAAAAAATATTTTATATCTTTGAAAATAAATTTATTAACGTCAGAGAGCTGGAAATGTCTAAAAACGTTCACTTTCAACGAATACGAGCGTTTTTAGGCATTTTTGTACTTCTCGGAATAAAACTGTATTTTTCACGACAAAAAATATTTTTTATCTCTGAAAATCAATTTATTCAGGTCAGAAAGCTGGAAACGTCTAAAAACGACCACTTTCGACGAATACAAGCGTTTTTAGACATTTTCGTACTTCTCGGACTAAAACTGTATTTTTCACGACAAAAAATATTTTTTATCTCTGAAAATCAATTTATTCAGGTCAGAAAGCTGGAAACGTCTAAAAACGACCACTTTCGACGAATACAAGCGTTTTTAGACATTTTCGTACTTCTCGGACTAAAACTGCATTTTTCACGACAAAAAATATTTTATATCTTTGAAAATAAATTTATTAACGTCAGAGAGCTGGAAATGTCTAAAAACGTTCACTTTCAACGAATACGAGCGTTTTTAGGCATTTTTGTACTTCTCGGAATAAAACTGTATTTTTCACGACAAAAAATATTTTTTATCTCTGAAAATCAATTTATTCAGGTCAGAAAGCTGGAAACGTCTAAAAACGACCACTTTCGACGAATACAAGCGTTTTTAGATATTTTCGTACTTCTCGGACTAAAACTGCATTTTTCACGACAAAAAATATTTTATATCTTTGAAAATAAATTTATTAACGTCAGAGAGCTGGAAATGTCTAAAAACGTTCACTTTCAACGAATACGATCGTTTTTAGGCATTTTCGTACTTCTCCGAATAAAACTGCATTTTTCACGACAAAAAATATTTTATATCTCTGAAAATAAATTTATTAACGTCAGAGAGCTGGAAATGTCTAAAAACGTTCACTTTCAACGAATACGAGCGTTTTTAGGCATTTTTGCACTTCTCGGAATAAAACTGTATTTTTCACGACAAAAAATATTTTTTATCTCTGAAAATCAATTTATTCAGGTCAGAAAGCTGGAAACGTCTAAAAACGACCACTTTCGACGAATACAAGCGTTTTTAGACATTTTCGTACTTCTCGGACTAAAACTGCATTTTTCACGACAAAAAATATTTTATTTCTTTGAAAATAAATTTATTAACGTCAGAGAGCTGGAAATGTCTAAAAACGTTCACTTTCAACGAATACGAGCGTTTTTAGGCATTTTTGTACTTCTCGGAATAAAACTGTATTTTTCACGACAAAAAATATTTTATATCTTTGAAAATAAATTTATTAACGTCAGAGAGCTGGAAATGTCTAAAAACGTTCACTTTCAACGAATACGATCGTTTTTAGGCATTTTCGTACTTCTCCGAATAAAACTGCATTTTTCACGACAAAAAATATTTTATATCTCTGAAAATAAATTTATTAACGTCAGAGAGCTGGAAATGTCTAAAAACGTTCACTTTCAACGAATACGAGCGTTTTTAGGCATTTTTGTACTTCTCGGAATAAAACTGTATTTTTCACGACAAAAAATATTTTTTATCTATGAAAATCAATTTATTCAGGTCAGAAAGCTGGAAACGTCTAAAAACGACCACTTTCGACGAATACAAGCGTTTTTAGACATTTTCGTACTTCTCGGACTAAAACTGCATTTTTCACGACAAAAAATATTTTATATCTTTGAAAATAAATTTATTAACGTCAGAGAGCTGGAAATGTATAAAAACGTTCACTTTCAACGAATACGAGCGTTTTTAGGCATTTTTGTACTTCTCGGAATAAAACTGTATTTTTCACGACAAAAAATATTTTTTATCTCTGAAAATCAATTTATTCAGGTCAGAAAGCTGGAAACGTCTAAAAACGACCACTTTCGACGAATACAAGCGTTTTTAGACATTTTCGTACTTCTCGGACTAAAACTGCATTTTTCACGACAAAAAATATTTTATATCTTTGAAAATAAATTTATTAACGTCAGAGAGCTGGAAATGTCTAAAAACGTTCACTTTCAACGAATACGAGCGTTTTTAGGCATTTTTGTACTTCTCGGAATAAAACTGTATTTTTCACGACAAAAAATATTTTTTATCTCTGAAAATCAATTTATTCAGGTCAGAAAGCTGGAAACGTCTAAAAACGACCACTTTCGACGAATACAAGCGTTTTTAGACATTTTCGTACTTCTCGGACTAAAACTGCATTTTTCACGACAAAAAATATTTTATATCTTTGAAAATAAATTTATTAACGTCAGAGAGCTGGAAATGTCTAAAAACGTTCACTTTCAACGAATACGATCGTTTTTAGGCATTTTCGTACTTCTCCGAATAAAACTGCATTTTTCACGACAAAAAATATTTTATATATCTGAAAATAAATTTATTAACGTCAGAGAGCTGGAAATGTCTAAAAACGTTCACTTTCAACGAATACGAGCGTTTTTAGGCATTTTTGTACTTCTCGGAATAAAACTGTATTTTTCACGACAAAAAATATTTTTTATCTATGAAAATCAATTTATTCAGGTCAGAAAGCTGGAAACGTCTAAAAACGACCACTTTCGACGAATACAAGCGTTTTTAGACATTTTCGTACTTCTCGGACTAAAACTGAATTTTTCACGACAAAAAAAAATTTTTATCTCTGAAAATCAATTTATTCAGGTCAGAAAGCTGGAAACGTCTAAAAACGACCACTTTCGACGAATACAAGCGTTTTTAGACATTTTCGTACTTCTCGGACTAAAACTGCATTTTTCACGACAAAAAATATTTTATATCTTTGAAAATAAATTTATTAACGTCAGAGAGCTGGAAATGTCTAAAAACGTTCACTTTCAACGAATACGAGCGTTTTTAGGCATTTTTGTACTTCTCGGAATAAAACTGTATTTTTCACGACAAAAAATATTTTTTATCTCTGAAAATCAATTTATTCAGGTCAGAAAGCTGGAAACGTCTAAAAACGACCACTTTCGACGAATACAAGCGTTTTTAGACATTTTCGTACTTCTCGGACTAAAACTGCATTTTTCACGACAAAAAATATTTTATATCTTTGAAAATAAATTTATTAACGTCAGAGAGCTGGAAATGTCTAAAAACGTTCACTTTCAACGAATACGATCGTTTTTAGGCATTTTCGTACTTCTCCGAATAAAACTGCATTTTTCACGACAAAAAATATTTTATATCTCTGAAAATAAATTTATTAACGTCAGAGAGCTGGAAATGTCTAAACACGTTCACTTTCAACGAATACGAGCGTTTTTAGGCATTTTTGTACTTCTCGGAATAAAACTGTATTTTTCACGACAAAAAATATTTTTTATCTCTGAAAATCAATTTATTCAGGTCAGAAAGCTGGAAACGTCTAAAAACGACCACTTTCGACGAATACAAGCGTTTTTAGACATTTTCGTACTTCTCGGACTAAAACTGCATTTTTCACGACAAAAAATATTTTATATCTTTGAAAATAAATTTATTAACGTCAGAGAGCTGGAAATGTCTAAAAACGTTCACTTTCAACGAATACGAGCGTTTTTAGGCATTTTTGTACTTCTCGGAATAAAAATGTATTTTTCACGACAAAAAATATTTTATATCTTTGAAAATAAATTTATTAACGTCAGAGAGCTGGAAATGTCTAAAAACGTTCACTTTCAACGAATACGATCGTTTTTAGGCATTTTCGTACTTCTCCGAATAAAACTGCATTTTCAAGACAAAAAATATTTTATATCTTTGAAAATAAATTTATTAACGTCAGAGAGCTGGAAATGTCTAAAAACGTTCACTTTCAAGGAATACGAGCGTTTTTAGGCATTTTTGTACTTCTCGGAATAAAACTGTATTTTTCACGACAAAAAATATTTTTTATCTCTGAAAATCAATTTATTCAGGTCAGAAAGCTGGAAACGTCTAAAAACGACCACTTTCGACGAATACAAGCGTTTTTAGACATTTTCGTACTTCTCGGACTAAAACTGCATTTTTCACGACAAAAAATATTTTATATCTTTGAAAATAAATTTATTAACGTCAGAGAGCTGGAAATGTCTAAAAACGTTCACTTTCAACGAATACGAGCGTTTTTAGGCATTTTTGTACTTCTCGGAATAAAACTGTATTTTTCACGACAAAAAATATTTTTTATCTCTGAAAATCAATTTATTCAGGTCAGAAAGCTGGAAACGTCTAAAAACGACCACTTTCGACGAATACAAGCGTTTTTAGACATTTTCGTACTTCTCGGACTAAAACTGCATTTTTCACGACAAAAAATATTTTATATCTTTGAAAATAAATTTATTAACGTCAGAGAGCTGGAAATGTCTAAAAACGTTCACTTTCAACGAATACGATCGTTTTTAGGCATTTTCGTACTTCTCCGAATAAAACTGCATTTTTCACGACAAAAAATATTTTATATCTTTGAAAATAAATTTATTAACGTCAGAGAGCTGGAAATGTCTAAAAACGTTCACTTTCAACGAATACGAGCGTTTTTAGGCATTTTTGTACTTCTCGGAATAAAACTGTATTTTTCACGACAAAAAATATTTTTTATCTCTGAAAATCAATTTATTCAGGTCAGAAAGCTGGAAACGTCTAAAAACGACCACTTTCGACGAATACAAGCGTTTTTAGACATTTTCGTACTTCTCGGACTAAAACTGCATTTTTCACGACAAAAAATATTTTATATCTTTGAAAATAAATTTATTAACGTCAGAGAGCTGGAAATGTCTAAAAACGTTCACTTTCAACAAATACGAGCGTTTTTAGGCATTTTTGTACTTCTCGGAATAAAACTGTATTTTTCACGACAAAAAATATTTTTTATCTCTGAAAATCAATTTATTCAGGTCAGAAAGCTGGAAACGTCTAAAAACGACCACTTTCGACGAATACAAGCGTTTTTAGACATTTTCGTACTTCTCGCACTAAAACTGCATTTTTCACGACAAAAAATATTTTATATCTTTGAAAATAAATTTATTAACGTCAGAGAGCTGGAAATGTCTAAAAACGTTCACTTTCAACGAATACGAGCGTTTTTAGGCATTTTTGTACTTCTCGGAATAAAACTGTATTTTTCACGACAAAAAATATTTTTTATCTCTGAAAATCAATTTATTCAGGTCAGAAAGCTGGAAACGTCTTAAAACGACCACTTTCGACGAATACAAGCGTTTTTAGACATTTTCGTACTTCTCGGACTAAAACTGCATTTTTCACGACAAAAAATATTTTATATCTTTGAAAATAAATTTATTAACGTCAGAGAGCTGGAAATGTCTAAAAACGTTCATTTTCAACGAATACGATCGTTTTTAGGCATTTTCGTACTTCTCCGAATAAAACTGCATTTTTCACGACAAAAAATATTTTATATCTCTGAAAATAAATTTATTAACGTCAGAGAGCTCGAAATGTCTAAAAACGTTCACTTTCAACGAATACGAGCGTTTTTAGGCATTTTTGTACTTCTAGGAATAAAACTGTATTTTTCACGACAAAAAATATTTTTTATCTCTGAAAATCAATTTATTCCGGTCAGAAAGCTGGAAACGTCTAAAAACGACCACTTTCGACGAATACAAGCGTTTTTAGACATTTTCGTACTTCTCGGACTAAAACTGCATTTTTCACGACAAAAAATATTTTATATCTTTGAAAATAAATTTATTAACGTCAGAGAGCTGGAAATGTCTAAAAACGTTCACTTTCAACGAATACGAGCGTTTTTAGGCATTTTTGTACTTCTCGGAATAAAACTGTATTTTTCACGACAAAAAATATTTTTTATCTCTGAAAATCAATTTATTCAGGTCAGAAAGCTGGAAACGTCTAAAAACGACCACTTTCGACGAATACAAGCGTTTTTAGACATTTTCGTACTTCTCGGACTAAAACTGCATTTTTCACGACAAAAAATATTTTATATCTTTGAAAATAAATTTATTAACGTCAGAGAGCTGGAAATGTCTAAAAACGTTCACTTTCGACGAATACGATCGTTTTTAGGCATTTTCGTACTTCTCCGAATAAAACTGCATTTTTCACGACAAAAAATATTTTATATCTCTGAAAATAAATTTATTAACGTCAGAGAGCTGGAAATGTCTAAAAACGTTCACTTCCAACGAATACGAGCGTTTTTAGGCATTTTTGTACTTCTCGGAATAAAACTGTATTTTTCACGACAAAAAATATTTTTTATCTCTGAAAATCAATTTATTCAGGTCAGAAAGCTGGAAACGTCTAAAAACGACCACTTTCGACGAATACAAGCGTTGTTAGACATTTTCGTACTTCTCGGACTAAAACTGCATTTTTCACGACAAAAAATATTTTATATCTTTGAAAATAAATTTATTAACGTCAGAGAGCTGGAAATGTCTAAAAACGTTCACTTTCAACGAATACGAGCGTTTTTAGGCATTTTTGTACTTCTCGGAATAAAACTGTATTTTTCACGACAAAAAATATTTTTTATCTCTGAAAATCAATTTATTCAGGTCAGAAAGCTGGAAACGTCTAAAAACGACCACTTTCGACGAATACAAGCATTTTTAGACATTTTCGTACTTCTCGGACTAAAACTGCATTTTTCACGACAAAAAATATTTTATATCTTTGAAAATAAATTTATTAACGTCAGAGAGCTGGAAATGTCTAAAAACGTTCACTTTCAACGAATACGAGCGTTTTTAGGCATTTTTGTACTTCTCCGAATAAAACTGTATTTTTCACGACAAAAAATATTTTTTATCTCTGAAAATCAATTTATTCAGGTCAGAAAGCTGGAAACGTCTAAAAACGACCACTTTCGACGAATACAAGCGTTTTTAGACATTTTCGTACTTCTCGGACTAAAACTGCATTTTTCACGACAAAAAATATTTTATATCTTTGAAAATAAATTTATTAACGTCAGAGAGCTGGAAATGTCTAAAAACGTTCACTTTTAACGAATACGAGCGTTTTTAGGCATTTTTGTACTTCTCGGAATAAAACTGTATTTTTCACGACAAAAAATATTTTTTATCTCTGAAAATCAATTTATTCCGGTCAGAAAGCTGGAAACGTCTAAAAACGACCACTTTCGACGAATACAAGCGTTTTTAGACATTTTCGTACTTCTCGGACTAAAACTGCATTTTTCACGACAAAAAATATTTTATATCTTTGAAAATAAATTTATTAACGTCAGAGAGCTGGAAATGTCTAAAACGTTCACTTTCAACGAATACGATCGTTTTTAGGCATTTTCGTACTTCTCGGAATAAAACTGTATTTTTCACGACAAAAAATATTTTTTATCTCTGAAAATCAATTTATTCAGGTCAGAAAGCTGGAAACGTCTAAAAACGACCACTTTCGACGAATACAAGCGTTTTTAGACATTTTCGTAATTCTCGGACTAAAACTGCATTTTTCACGACAAAAAATATTTTATATCTTTGAAAATAAATTTATTAACGTCAGAGAGCTGGAAATGTCTAAAAACGTTCACTTTCAACGAATACGAGCGTTTTTAGGCATTTTTGTACTTCTCGGAATAAAACTGTATTTTTCACGACAAAAAATATTTTTTATCTCTGAAAATCAATTTATTCAGGTCAGAAAGCTGGAAACGTCTAAAAACGACCACTTTCGACGAATACAAGCGTTTTTAGACATTTTCGTACTTCTCGGACTAAAACTGCATTTTTCACGACAAAAAATATTTTATATCTTTGAAAATAAATTTATTAACGTCAGAGAGCTGGAAATGTCTAAAAACGTTCACTTTCAACGAATACGATCGTTTTTAGGCATTTTCGTACTTCTCCGAATAAAACTGCATTTTTCACGACAAAAAATATTTTATATCTTTGAAAATAAATTTATTAACGTCAGAGAGCTGGAAATGTCTAAAAACGTTCACTTTCAACGAATACGAGCGTTTTTAGGCATTTTTGTACTTCTCGGAATAAAACTGTATTTTTCACGACAAAAAATATTTTTTATCTCTGAAAATCAATTTATTCAGGTCAGAAAGCTGGAAACGTCTAAAAACGACCACTTTCGACGAATACAAGCGTTTTTAGACATTTTCGTACTTCTCGGACTAAAACTGCATTTTTCACGACAAAAAATATTTTATATCTTTGAAAATAAATTTATTAACGTCAGAGAGCTGGAAATGTCTAAAAACGTTCACTTTCAACGAATACGAGCGTTTTTAGGCATTTTTGTACTTCTCGGAATAAAACTGTATTTTTCACGACAAAAAATATTTTTTATCTCTGAAAATCAATTTATTCAGGTCAGAAAGCTGGAAACGTCTAAAAACGACCACTTTCGACGAATACAAGCGTTTTTAGACATTTTCGTACTTCTCGGACTAAAACTGCATTTTTCACGACAAAAAATATTTTATATCTTTGAAAATAAATTTATTAACGTCAGAGAGCTGGAAATGTCTAAAAACGTTCACTTTCAACGAATACGAGCGTTTTTAGGCATTTTTGTACTTCTCGGAATAAAACTGTATTTTTCACGACAAAAAATATTTTTTATCTCTGAAAATCAATTTATTCAGGTCAGAAAGCTGGAAACGTCTAAAAACGACCACTTTCGACGAATACAAGCGTTTTTAGACATTTTCGTACTTCTCGGACTAAAACTGCATTTTTCACGACAAAAAATATTTTATATCTTTGAAAATAAATTTATTAACGTCAGAGAGCTGGAAATGTCTAAAAACGTTCACTTTCAACGAATACGAGCGTTTTTAGGCATTTTTGTACTTCTCGGAATAAAACTGTATTTTTCACGACAAAAAATATTTTTTATCTCTGAAAATCAATTTATTCAGGTCAGAAAGCTGGAAACGTCTAAAAACGACCACTTTCGACGAATACAAGCGTTTTTAGACATTTTCGTACTTCTCGGACTAAAACTGCATTTTTCACGACAAAAAATATTTTATATCTTTGAAAATAAATTTATTAACGTCAGAGAGCTGGAAATGTCTAAAAACGTTCACTTTCAACGAATACGAGCGTTTTTAGGCATTTTTGTACTTCTCGGAATAAAACTGTATTTTTCACGACAAAAAATATTTTTTATCTCTGAAAATCAATTTATTCAGGTCAGAAAGCTGGAAATGTCTAAAAACGTTCACTTTCAACGAATACGAGCGTTTTTAGGCATTTTTGTACTTCTCGGAATAAAACTGTATTTTTCACGACAAAAAATATTTTTTATCTCTGAAAATCAATTTATTCAGGTCAGAAAGCTGGAAACGTCTAAAAACGACCACTTTCCACGAATACAAGCGTTTTTAGACATTTTCGTACTTCTCGGACTAAAACTGCATTTTTCACGACAAAAAATATTTTATATCTTTGAAAATAAATTTATTAACGTCAGAGAGCTGGAAATGTCTAAAAACGTTCACTTTCAACGAATACGATCGTTTTTAGGCATTTTCGTACTTCTCCGAATAAAACTGCATTTTTCACGACAAAAAATATTTTATATCTTTGAAAATAAATTTATTAACGTCAGAGAGCTGGAAATGTCTAAAAACGTTCACTTTCAACGAATACGAGCGTTTTTAGGCATTTTTGTACTTCTCGGAATAAAACTGTATTTTTCACGACAAAAAATATTTTTTATCTCTGAAAATCAATTTATTCAGGTCAGAAAGCTGGAAACGTCTAAAAACGACCACTTTCGACGAATACAAGCGTTTTTAGACATTTTCGTACTTCTCGGACTAAAACTGTATTTTTCACGACAAAAAATATTTTTTATCTCTGAAAATCAATTTATTCAGGTCAGAAAGCTGGAAACGTCTAAAAACGACCACTTTCGACGAATACAAGCGTTTTTAGACATTTTCGTACTTCTCGGACTAAAACTGCATTTTTCACGACAAAAAATATTTTATATCTTTGAAAATAAATTTATTAACGTCAGAGAGCTGGAAATGTCTAAAAACGTTCACTTTCAACGAATACGAGCGTTTTTAGGCATTTTTGTACTTCTCGGAATAAAACTGTATTTTTCACGACAAAAAATATTTTTTATCTCTGAAAATCAATTTATTCAGGTCAGAAAGCTGGAAACGTCTTAAAACGACCACTTTCGACGAATACAAGCGTTTTTAGACATTTTCGTACTTCTCGGACTAAAACTGCATTTTTCACGACAAAAAATATTTTATATCTCTGAAAATAAATTTATTAACGTCAGAGAGCTCGAAATGTCTAAAAACGTTCACTTTCAACGAATACGAGCGTTTTTAGGCATTTTTGTACTTCTCGGAATAAAACTGTATTTTTCACGACAAAAAATATTTTTTATCTCTGAAAATCAATTTATTCAGGTAAGAAAGCTGGAAACGTCTAAAAACGACCACTTTCGACGAATACAAGCGTTTTTAGACATTTTCGTACTTCTCGGACTAAAACTGCATTTTTCACGACAAAAAATATTTTATATCTTTGAAAATAAATTTATTAACGTCAGAGAGCTGGAAATGTCTAAAAACGTTCACTTTCAACGAATACGAGCGTTTTTAGGCATTTTTGTACTTCTCGGAATAAAACTGTATTTTTCACGACAAAAAATATTTTTTATCTCTGAAAATCAATTTATTCAGGTCCGAAAGCTGGAAACGTCTAAAAACGACCACTTTCGACGAATTCAAGCGTTTTTAGACATTTTCGTACTTCTCGGACTAAAACTGCATTTTTCACGACAAAAAATATTTTATATCTTTGAAAATAAATTTATTAACGTCAGAGAGCTGGAAATGTCTAAAAACGTTCACTTTTAACGAATACGAGCGTTTTTAGGCATTTTTGTACTTCTCGGAATAAAACTGTATTTTTCACGACAAAAAATATTTTTTATCTCTGAAAATCAATTTATTCCGGTCAGAAAGCTGGAAACGTCTAAAAACGACCACTTTCGACGAATACAAGCGTTTTTAGACATTTTCGTACTTCTCGGACTAAAACTGCATTTTTCACGACAAAAAATATTTTATATCTTTTAAAATAAATTTATTAACGTCAGAGAGCTGGAAATGTCTAAAAACGTTCACTTTCAACGAATACGAGCGTTTTTAGGCATTTTTGTACTTCTCGGAATAAAACTGTATTTTTCACGACAAAAAATATTTTTTATCTCTGAAAATCAATTTATTCAGGTCAGAAAGCTGGAAACGTCTTAAAACGACCACTTTCGACGAATACAAGCGTTTTTAGACATTTTCGTACTTCTCGGACTAAAACTGCATTTTTCACGACAAAAAATATTTTATATCTTTGAAAATAAATTTATTAACGTCAGAGAGCTGGAAATGTCTAAAAACGTTCATTTTCAACGAATACGATCGTTTTTAGGCATTTTCGTACTTCTCCGAATAAAACTGCATTTTTCACGACAAAAAATATTTTATATCTCTGAAAATAAATTTATTAACGTCAGAGAGCTCGAAATGTCTAAAAACGTTCACTTTCAACGAATACGAGCGTTTTTAGGCATTTTTGTACTTCTCGGAATAAAACTGTATTTTTCACGACAAAAAATATTTTTTATCTCTGAAAATCAATTTATTCAGGTAAGAAAGCTGGAAACGTCTAAAAACGACCACTTTCGACGAATACAAGCGTTTTTAGACATTTTCGTACTTCTCGGACTAAAACTGCATTTTTCACGACAAAAAATATTTTATATCTTTGAAAATAAATTTATTAACGTCAGAGAGCTGGAAATGTCTAAAAACGTTCACTTTCAACGAATACGAGCGTTTTTAGGCATTTTTGTACTTCTCGGAATAAAACTGTATTTTTCACGACAAAAAATATTTTTTATCTCTGAAAATCAATTTATTCAGGTCCGAAAGCTGGAAACGTCTAAAAACGACCACTTTCGACGAATACAAGCGTTTTTAGACATTTTCGTACTTCTCGGACTAAAACTGCATTTTTCACGACAAAAAATATTTTATATCTTTGAAAATAAATTTATTAACGTCAGAGAGCTGGAAATGTCTAAAAACGTTCACTTTCAACGAATACGATCGTTTTTAGGCATTTTCGTACTTCTCCGAATAAAACTGCATTTTTCACGACAAAAAATATTTTATATCTCTGAAAATAAATTTATTCAGGTCAGAAAGCTGGAAACGTCTAAAAACGACCACTTTCGACGAATACAAGCGTTTTTAGACATTTTCGTACTTCTCGGACTAAAACTGCATTTTTCACGACAAAAAATATTTTATATCTTTGAAAATAAATTTATTAACGTCAGAGAGCTGGAAATGTCTAAAAACGTTCACTTTTAACGAATACGAGCGTTTTTAGGCATTTTTGTACTTCTCGGAATAAAACTGTATTTTTCACGACAAAAAATATTTTTTATCTCTGAAAATCAATTTATTCCGGTCAGAAAGCTGGAAACGTCTAAAAACGACCACTTTCGACGAATACAAGCGTTTTTAGACATTTTCGTACTTCTCGGACTAAAACTGCATTTTTCACGACAAAAAATATTTTATATCTTTTAAAATAAATTTATTAACGTCAGAGAGCTGGAAATGTCTAAAAACGTTCACTTTCAACGAATACGAGCGTTTTTAGGCATTTTTGTACTTCTCGGAATAAAACTGTATTTTTCACGACAAAAAATATTTTTTATCTCTGAAAATCAATTTATTCAGGTCAGAAAGCTGGAAACGTCTTAAAACGACCACTTTCGACGAATACAAGCGTTTTTAGACATTTTCGTACTTCTCGGACTAAAACTGCATTTTTCACGACAAAAAATATTTTATATCTTTGAAAATAAATTTATTAACGTCAGAGAGCTGGAAATGTCTAAAAACGTTCATTTTCAACGAATACGATCGTTTTTAGGCATTTTCGTACTTCTCCGAATAAAACTGCATTTTTCACGACAAAAAATATTTTATATCTCTGAAAATAAATTTATTAACGTCAGAGAGCTGGAAATGTCTAAAAACGTTCACTTTCAACGAATACGAGCGTTTTTAGGCATTTTTGTACTTCTCGGAATAAAACTGTATTTTTCACGACAAAAAATATTTTTTATCTCTGAAAATCAATTTATTCAGGTCCGAAAGCTGGAAACGTCTAAAAACGACCACTTTCGACGAATACAAGCGTTTTTAGACATTTTCGTACTTCTCGGACTAAAACTGCATTTTTCACGACAAAAAATATTTTATATCTTTGAAAATAAATTTATTAACGTCAGAGAGCTGGAAATGTCTAAAAACGTTCACTTTCAACGAATACGATCGTTTTTAGGCATTTTCGTACTTCTCCGAATAAAACTGCATTTTTCACGACAAAAAATATTTTATATCTCTGAAAATAAATTTATTCAGGTCAGAAAGCTGGAAACGTCTAAAAACGACCACTTTCGACGAATACAAGCGTTTTTAGACATTTTCGTACTTCTCGGACTAAAACTGCATTTTTCACGACAAAAAATATTTTATATCTTTGAAAATAAATTTATTAACGTCAGAGAGCTGGAAATGTCTAAAAACGTTCACTTTCAACGAATACGGGCGTTTTTAGGCATTTTTGTACTTCTCGGAATAAAACTGTATTTTTCACGACAAAAAATATTTTTTATCTCTGAAAATCAATTTATTCAGGTCAGAAAGCTGGAAACGTCTAAAAACGACCACTTTCGACGAATACAAGCGTTTTTAGACATTTTCGTACTTCTCGGACTAAAACTGCATTTTTCACGACAAAAAATATTTTATATCTTTGAAAATAAATTTATTAATGTCAGAGAGCTGGAAATGTCTAAAAACGTTCACTTTTAACGAATACGAGCGTTTTTAGGCATTTTTGTACTTCTCGGAATAAAACTGTATTTTTCACGACAAAAAATATTTGTTATCTCTGAAAATCAATTTATTCCGGTCAGAAAGCTGGAAACGTCTAAAAACGACCACTTTCGACGAATACAAGCGTTTTTAGACATTTTCGTACTTCTCGGACTAAAACTGCATTTTTCACGACAAAAAATATTTTATATCTTTGATAATAAATTTATTAACGTCAGAGAGCTGGAAATGTCTAAAAACGTTCACTTTCAACGAATACGATCGTTTTTAGGCATTTTCGTACTTCTCGGAATAAAACTGTATTTTTCACGACAAAAAATATTTTTTATCTCTGAAAATCAATTTATTCAGGTCAGAAAGCTGGAAACGTCTAAAAACGACCACTTTCGACGAATACAAGCGTTTTTAGACATTTTCGTACTTCTCGGACTAAAACTGCATTTTTCACGACAAAAAATATTTTATATCTCTGAAAATAAATTTATTAACGTCAGAGAGCTGGAAATGTCTAAAAACGTTCACTTTCAACGAATACGAGCGTTTTTAGGCATTTTTGTACTTCTCGGAATAAAACTGTATTTTTCACGACAAAAAATATTTTTTATCTCTGAAAATCAATTTATTCCGGTCAGAAAGCTGGAAACGTCTAAAAACGACCACTTTCGACGAATACAAGCGTTTTTAGACATTTTCGTACTTCTCGGACTAAAACTGCATTTTTCACGACAAAAAATATTTTATATCTTTGAAAATAAATTTATTAACGTCAGAGAGCTGGAAATGTCTAAAAACGTTCACTTTCAACGAATACGATCGTTTTTAGGCATTTTCGTACTTCTCGGAATAAAACTGTATTTTTCACGACAAAAAATATTTTTTATCTCTGAAAATAAATTTATTCAGGTCAGAAAGCTGGAAACGTCTAAAAACGACCACTTTCGACGAATACAAGCGTTTTTAGACATTTTCGTACTTCTCGGACTAAAACTGCATTTTTCACGACAAAAAATATTTTATATCTTTGAAAATAAATTTATTAACGTCAGAGAGCTGGAAATGTCTAAAAACGTTCACTTCTAACGAATACGAGCGTTTTTAGGCATTTTTGTACTTCTCGGAATAAAACTGTATTTTTCACGACAAAAAATATTTGTTATCTCTGAAAATCAATTTATTCCGGTCAGAAAGCTGGAAACGTCTAAAAACGACCACTTTCGACGAATACAAGCGTTTTTAGACATTTTCGTACTTCTCGGACTAAAACTGCATTTTTCACGACAAAAAATATTTTATATCTTTGATAATAAATTTATTAACGTCAGAAAGCTGGAAATGTCTAAAAACGTTCACTTTCAACGAATACGATCGTTTTTAGGCATTTTCGTACTTCTCGGAATAAAACTGTATTTTTCACGACAAAAAATATTTTTTATCTCTGAAAATCAATTTATTCAGGTCAGAAAGCTGGAAACGTCTAAAAACGACCACTTTCGACGAATACAAGCGTTTTTAGACATTTTCGTACTTCTCGGACTAAAACTGCATTTTTCACGACAAAAAAGATTTATATCTCTGAAAATAAATTTATTAACGTCAGAGAGCTGGAAATGTCTAAAAACGTTCACTTTCAACGAATACGAGCGTTTTTAGGCATTTTTGTACTTCTCGGAATAAAACTGTATTTTTCACGACAAAAAATATTTTTTATCTCTGAAAATCAATTTATTCAGGTCAGAAAGCTGGAAACGTCTAAAAACGACCACTTTCGACGAATACAAGCGTTTTTAGACATTTTCGTACTTCTCGGACTAAAACTGCATTTTTCACGACAAAAAATATTTTATATCTTTGAAAATAAATTTATTAACGTCAGAGAGCTGGAAATGTCTAAAAACGTTCACTTTCAACGAATACGAGCGTTTTTAGGCATTTTTGTACTTCTCGGAATAAAACTGTATTTTTCACGACAAAAAATATTTTTTATCTCTGAAAATCAATTTATTCAGGTCAGAAAGCTGGAAACGTCTAAAAACGACCACTTTCGACGAATACAAGCGTTTTTAGACATTTTCGTACATCTCGGACTAAAACTGCATTTTTCACGACAAAAAATATTTTATATCTTTGAAAATAAATTTATTAACGTCAGAGAGCTGGAAATGTCTAAAAACGTTCACTTTCAACGAATACGATCGTTTTTAGGCATTTTCGTACTTCTCCGAATAAAACTGCATTTTTCACGACAAAAAATATTTTATATCTCTGAAAATAAATTTATTAACGTCAGAGAGCTGGAAATGTCTAAAAACGTTCACTTTCAACGAATACGAGCGTTTTTAGGCATTTTTGTACTTCTCGGAATAAAACTGTATTTTTCACGACAAAAAATATTTTTTATCTCTGAAAATCAATTTATTCAGGTCAGAAAGCTGGAAACGTCTAAAAACGACCACTTTCGACGAATACAAGCGTTTTTAGACATTTTCGTACTTCTCGGACTAAAACTGCATTTTTCACGACAAAAAATATTTTATATCTTTGAAAATAAATTTATTAACGTCAGAGAGCTGGAAATGTCTAAAAACGTTCACTTTCAACAAATACGAGCGTTTTTAGGCATTTTCGTACTTCTCGGAATAAAACTGTATTTTTCACGACAAAAAATATTTTTTATCTCTGAAAATCAATTTATTCAGGTCAGAAAGCTGGAAACGTCTAAAAACGACCACTTTCGACGAATACAAGCGTTTTTAGACATTTTCGTACTTCTCGGACTAAAACTGCATTTTTCACGACAAAAAATATTTTATATCTTTGAAAATAAATTTATTAACGTCAGAGAGCTGGAAATGTCTAAAAACGTTCACTTTCAACGAATACGAGCGTTTTTAGGCATTTTTGTACTTCTCGGAATAAAACTGTATTTTTCACGACAAAAAATATTTTTTATCTCTGAAAATCAATTTATTCAGGTCAGAAAGCTGGAAACGTCTAAAAACGACCACTTTCGACGAATACAAGCGTTTTTAGACATTTTCATACTTCTCGGTCTAAAACTGCATTTTTCACGACAAAAAATATTTTATATCTTTGAAAATAAATTTATTAACGTCAGAGACCTGGAAATGTCTAAAAACGTTCACTTTCAACGAATACGATCGTTTTTAGGCATTTTCGTACTTCTCCGAATAAAACTGCATTTTTCACGACAAAAAATATTTTATATCTCTGAAAATAAATTTATTAACGTCAGAAAGCTGGAAATGTCTAAAAACGTTCACTTTCAACGAATACGAGCGTTTTTAGGCATTTTTGTACTTCTCGGAATAAAACTGTATTTTCACGACAAAAAATATTTTTTATCTCTGAAAATCAATTTATTCAGGTCAGAAAGCTGGAAACGTCTAAAAACGACCACTTTCGACGAATACAAGCCTTTTTAGACATTTTCGTACTTCTCGGACTAAAACTGCATTTTCACGACAAAAAATATTTTATATCTTTGAAAATAAATTTATTAACGTCAGAGAGCTGGAAATGTCTAAAAACGTTCACTTTCAACGAATACGAGCGTTTTTAGGCATTTTTGTACTTCTCGGAATAAAACTGTATTTTTCACGACAAAAAATATTTTATATCTTTGAAAATAAATTTATTAACGTCAGAGAGCTGGAAATGTCTAAAAACGTTCACTTTCAACGAATACGATCGTTTTTAGGCATTTTCGTACTTCTCCGAATAAAACTGCATTTTTCACGACAAAAAATATTTTATATCTTTGAAAATAAATTTATTAACGTCAGAGAGCTGGAAATGTCTAAAAACGTTCACTTTCAACGAATACGAGCGTTTTTAGGCATTTTTGTACTTCTCGGAATAAAACTGTATTTTTCACGACAAAAAATATTTTTTATCTCTGAAAATCAATTTATTCAGGTCAGAAAGCTGGAAACGTCTAAAAACTTCCACTTTCGACGAATACAAGCGTTTTTAGACATTTTCGTACTTCTCGGACTAAAACTGCATTTTTCACGACAAAAAATATTTTATATCTTTGAAAATAAATTTATTAACGTCAGAGAGCTGGAAATGTCTAAAAACGTTCACTTTCAACGAATACGATCGTTTTTAGGCATTTTCGTACTTCTCCGAATAAAACTGCATTTTTCACGACAAAAAATATTTTATATCTTTGAAAATAAATTTATTAACGTCAGAGAGCTGGAAATGTCTAAAAACGTTCACTTTCAACGAATACGAGCGTTTTTAGGCATTTTTGTACTTCTCGGAATAAAACTGTATTTTTCACGACAAAAAATATTTTTTATCTCTGAAAATCAATTTATTCAGGTCAGAAAGCTGGAAACGTCTAAAAACGACCACTTTCGACGAATACAAGCGTTTTTAGACATTTTCGTACTTCTCGGACTAAAACTGCATTTTTCACGACAAAAAATATTTTATATCTTTGAAAATAAATTTATTAACGTCAGAGAGCTGGAAATGTCTAAAAACGTTCACTTTCAACGAATACGAGCGTTTTTAGGCATTTTTGTACTTCTCGGAATAAAACTGTATTTTTCACGACAAAAAATATTTTTTATCTCTGAAAATCAATTTATTCAGGTCAGAAAGCTGGAAACGTCTAAAAACGACCACTTTCGACGAATACAAGCGTTTTTAGACATTTTCGTACTTCTCGGACTAAAACTGTATTTTTCACGACAAAAAATATTTTTTATCTCTGAAAATCAATTTATTCAGGTCAGAAAGCTGGAAACGTCTAAAAACGACCACTTTCGACGAATACAAGCGTTTTTAGACATTTTCGTACTTCTCGGACTAAAACTGCATTTTTCACGACAAAAAATATTTTATATCTTTGAAAATAAATGTATTAACGTCAGAGAGCTGGAAATGTCTAAAAACGTTCACTTTCAACGAATACGAGCGTTTTTAGGCATTTTTGTACTTCTCGGAATAAAACTGTATTTTTCACGACAAAAAATATTTTTTATCTCTGAAAATCAATTTATTCAGGTCAGAAAGCTGGAAACGTCTAAAAACGACCACTTTCGACGAATACAAGCGTTTTTAGACATTTTCGTACTTCTCGGACTAAAACTGCATTTTTCACGACAAAAAATATTTTATATCTTTGAAAATAAATTTATTAACGTCAGAGAGCTGGAAATGTCTAAAAACGTTCACTTTCAACGAATACGAGCGTTTTTAGGCATTTTTGTACTTCTCGGAATAAAACTGTATTTTTCACGACAAAAAATATTTTTTATCTCTGAAAATCAATTTATTCAGGTCAGAAAGCTGGAAACGTCTAAAAACGACCACTTTCGACGAATACAAGCGTTTTTAGACATTTTCGTACTTCTCGGACTAAAACTGCATTTTTCACGACAAAAAATATTTTATATCTTTGAAAATAAATTTATTAACGTCAGAGAGCTGGAAATGTCTAAAAACGTTCACTTTCAACGAATACGATCGTTTTTAGGCATTTTCGTACTTCTCCGAATAAAACTGCATTTTTCACGACAAAAAATATTTTATATCTTTGAAAATAAATTTATTAACGTCAGAGAGCTGGAAATGTCTAAAAACGTTCACTTTCAACGAATACGAGCGTTTTTAGGCATTTTTGTACTTCTCGGAATAAAACTGTATTTTTCACGACAAAAAATATTTTTTATCTCTGAAAATCAATTTATTCAGGTCAGAAAGCTGGAAACGTCTAAAAACTTCCACTTTCGACGAATACAAGCGTTTTTAGACATTTTCGTACTTCTCGGACTAAAACTGTATTTTTCACGACAAAAAATATTTTTTATCTTTGAAAATAAATGTATTAACGTCAGAGAGCTGGAAATGTCTAAAAACGTTCACTTTCAACGAATACGAGCGTTTTTAGGCATTTTTGTACTTCTCGGAATAAAACTGTATTTTTCACGACAAAAAATATTTTTTATCTCTGAAAATCAATTTATTCAGGTCAGAAAGCTGGAAACGTCTAAAAACGACCACTTTCGACGAATACAAGCGTTTTTAGACATTTTCGTACTTCTCGGACTAAAACTGCATTTTTCACGACAAAAAATATTTTATATCTTTGAAAATAAATTTATTAACGTCAGAGAGCTGGAAATGTCTAAAAACGTTCACTTTCAACGAATACGAGCGTTTTTAGGCATTTTTGTACTTCTCGGAATAAAACTGTATTTTTCACGACAAAAAATATTTTTTATCTCTGAAAATCAATTTATTCAGGTCAGAAAGCTGGAAACGTCTTAAAACGACCACTTTCGACGAATACAAGCGTTTTTAGACATTTTCGTACTTCTCGGACTAAAACTGCATTTTTCACGACAAAAAATATTTTATATCTTTGAAAATAAATTTATTAACGTCAGAGAGCTGGAAATGTCTAAAAACGTTCATTTTCAACGAATACGATCGTTTTTAGGCATTTTCGTACTTCTCCGAATAAAACTGCATTTTTCACGACAAAAAATATTTTATATCTCTGAAAATAAATTTATTAACGTCAGAGAGCTCGAAATGTCTAAAAACGTTCACTTTCAACGAATACGAGCGTTTTTAGGCATTTTTGTACTTCTCGGAATAAAACTGTATTTTTCACGACAAAAAATATTTTTTATCTCTGAAAATCAATTTATTCAGGTCAGAAAGCTGGAAACGTCTAAAAACGACCACTTTCGACGAATACAAGCGTTTTTAGACATTTTCGTACTTCTCGGACTAAAACTGCATTTTTCACGACAAAAAATATTTTATATCTTTGAAAATAAATTTATTAACGTCAGAGAGCTGGAAATGTCTAAAAACGTTCACTTTCAACGAATACGAGCGTTTTTAGGCATTTTTGTACTTCTCGGAATAAAACTGTATTTTTCACGACAAAAAATATTTTTTATCTCTGAAAATCAATTTATTCAGGTCAGAAAGCTGGAAACGTCTAAAAACGACCACTTTCGACGAATACAAGCGTTTTTAGACATTTTCGTACTTCTCGGACTAAAACTGCATTTTTCACGACAAAAAATATTTTATATCTTTGAAAATAAATTTATTAACGTCAGAGAGCTGGAAATGTCTAAAAACGTTCACTTTCAACGAATACGATCGTTTTTAGGCATTTTCGTACTTCTCCGAATAAAACTGCATTTTTCACGACAAAAAATATTTTATATCTCTGAAAATAAATTTATTAACGTCAGAGAGCTGGAAATGTCTAAAAACGTTCAGTTTCAACGAATACGAGCGTTTTTAGGCATTTTTGTACTTCTCGGAATAAAACTGTATTTTTCACGACAAAAAATATTTTTTATCTCTGAAAATCAATTTATTCAGGTCAGAAAGCTGGAAACGTCTAAAAACGACCACTTTCGACGAATACAAGCGTTTTTAGACATTTTCGTACTTCTCGGACTAAAACTGCATTTTTCACGACAAAAAATATTTTATATCTTTGAAAATAAATTTATTAACGTCAGAGAGCTGGAAATGTCTAAAAACGTTCACTTTCAACGAATACGAGCGTTTTTAGGCATTTTTGTACTTCTCGGAATAAAACTGTATTTTTCACGACAAAAAATATTTTTTATCTCTGAAAATCAATTTATTCAGGTCAGAAAGCTGGAAACGTCTAAAAACGACCACTTTCGACGAATACAAGCGTTTTTAGACATTTTCGTACTTCTCGGACTAAAACTGCATTTTTCACGACAAAAAATATTTTATATCTTTGAAAATAAATTTATTAACGTCAGAGAGCTGGAAATGTCTAAAAACGTTCACTTTTAACGAATACGAGCGTTTTTAGGCATTTTTGTACTTCTCGGAATAAAACTGTATTTTTCACGACAAAAAATATTTTTTATCTCTGAAAATCAATTTATTCCGGTCAGAAAGCTGGAAACGTCTAAAAACGACCACTTTCGACGAATACAAGCGTTTTTAGACATTTTCGTACTTCTCGGACTAAAACTGCATTTTTCACGACAAAAAATATTTTATATCTTTGAAAATAAATTTATTAACGTCAGAGAGCTGGAAATGTCTAAAAACGTTCACTTTCAACGAATACGATCGTTTTTAGGCATTTTCGTACTTCTCGGAATAAAACTGTATTTTTCACGACAAAAAATATTTTTTATCTCTGAAAATCAATTTATTCAGGTCAGAAAGCTGGAAACGTCTAAAAACGACCACTTTCGACGAATACAAGCGTTTTTAGACATTTTCGTACTTCTCGGACTAAAACTGCATTTTTCACGACAAAAAATATTTTATATCTCTAAAAATAAATTTATTAACGTCAGAGAGCTGGAAATGTCTAAAAACGTTCACTTTCAACGAATACGAGCGTTTTTAGGCATTTTTGTACTTCTCGGAATAAAACTGTATTTTTCACGACAAAAAATATTTTTTATCTCTGAAAATCAATTTATTCCGGTCCGAAAGCTGGAAACGTCTAAAAACGACCACTTTCGACGAATACAAGCGTTTTTAGACATTTTCGTACTTCTCGGACTAAAACTGCATTTTTCACGACAAAAAATATTTTATATCTTTGAAAATAAATTTATTAACGTCAGAGAGCTGGAAATGTCTAAAAACGTTCACTTTCAACGAATACGATCGTTTTTAGGCATTTTCGTACTTCTCGGAATAAAACTGTATTTTTCACGACAAAAAATATTTTTTATCTCTGAAAATCAATTTATTCAGGTCAGAAAGCTGGAAACGTCTAAAAACGACCACTTTCGACGAATACAAGCGTTTTTAGACATTTTCGTACTTCTCGGACTAAAACTGCATTTTTCACGACAAAAAATATTTTATATCTTTGAAAATAAATTTATTAACGTCAGAGAGCTGGAAATGTTTAAAAACGTTCACTTTCAACGAATACGAGCGTTTTTAGGCATTTTTGTACTTCTCGGAATAAAACTGTATTTTTCACGACAAAAAATATTTTTTATCTCTGAAAATCAATTTATTCAGGTCAGAAAGCTGGAAACGTCTAAAAACGACCACTTTCGACGAATACAAGCGTTTTTAGACATTTTCGTACTTCTCGGACTAAAACTGCATTTTTCACGACAAAAAATATTTTATATCTTTGAAAATAAATTTATTAACGTCAGAGAGCTGGAAATGTCTAAAAACGTTCACTTTTAACGAATACGAGCGTTTTTAGGCATTTTTGTACTTCTCGGAATAAAACTGTATTTTTCACGACAAAAAATATTTGTTATCTCTGAAAATCAATTTATTCCGGTCAGAAAGCTGGAAACGTCTAAAAACGACCACTTTCGACGATTACAAGCGTTTTTAGACATTTTCGTACTTCTCGGACTAAAACTGCATTTTTCACGACAAAAAATATTTTATATCTTTGATAATAAATTTATTAACGTCAGAGAGCTGGAAATGTCTAAAAACGTTCACTTTCAACGAATACGATCGTTTTTAGGCATTTTCGTACTTCTCGGAATAAAACTGTATTTTTCACGACAAAAAATATTTTTTATCTCTGAAAATCAATTTATTCAGGTCAGAAAGCTGGAAACGTCTAAAAACGACCAGTTTCGACGAATACAAGCGTTTTTAGACATTTTCGTACTTCTCGGACTAAAACTGCATTTTTCACGACAAAAAATATTTTATATCTCTGAAAATAAATTTATTAACGTCAGAGAGCTGGAAATGTCTAAAAACGTTCACTTTCAACGAATACGAGCGTTTTTAGGCATTTTTGTACTTCTCGGAATAAAACTGTATTTTTCACGACAAAAAATATTTTTTATCTCTGAAAATCAATTTATTCCGGGCAGAAAGCTGGAAACGTCTAAAAACGACCACTTTCGACGAATACAAGCGTTTTTAGACATTTTCGTACTTCTCGGACTAAAACTGCATTTTTCACGACAAAAAATATTTTATATCTTTGAAAATAAATTTATTAACGTCAGAGAGCTGGAAATGTCTAAAAACGTTCACTTTTAACGAATACGAGCGTTTTTAGGCATTTTTGTACTTCTCGGAATAAAACTGTATTTTTCACGACAAAAAATATTTGTTATCTCTGAAAATCAATTTATTCCGGTCAGAAAGCTGGAAACGTCTAAAAACGACCACTTTCGACGAATACAAGCGTTTTTAGACATTTTCGTACTTCTCGGACTAAAACTGCATTTTTCACGACAAAAAATATTTTATATCTTTGATAATAAATTTATTAACGTCAGAGAGCTGGAAATGTCTAAAAACGTTCACTTTCAACGAATACGATCGTTTTTAGGCATTTTCGTACTTCTCGGAATAAAACTGTATTTTTCACGACAAAAAATATTTTTTATCTCTGAAAATCAATTTATTCAGGTCAGAAAGCTGGAAACGTCTAAAAACGACCAGTTTCGACGAATACAAGCGTTTTTAGACATTTTCGTACTTCTCGGACTAAAACTGCATTTTTCACGACAAAAAATATTTTATATCTCTGAAAATAAATTTATTAACGTCAGAGAGCTGGAAATGTCTAAAAACGTTCACTTTCAACGAATACGAGCGTTTTTAGGCATTTTTGTACTTCTCGGAATAAAACTGTATTTTTCACGACAAAAAATATTTTTTATCTCTGAAAATCAATTTATTCCGGTCAGAAAGCTGGAAACGTCTAAAAACGACCACTTTCGACGAATACAAGCGTTTTTAGACATTTTCGTACTTCTCGGACTAAAACTGCATTTTTCACGACAAAAAATATTTTATATCTTTGAAAATAAATTTATTAACGTCAGAGAGCTGGAAATGTCTAAAAACGTTCACTTTTAACGAATACGAGCGTTTTTAGGCATTTTTGTACTTCTCGGAATAAAACTGTATTTTTCACGACAAAAAATATTTGTTATCTCTGAAAATCAATTTATTCCGGTCAGAAAGCTGGAAACGTCTAAAAACGACCACTTTCGACGAATACAAGCGTTTTTAGACATTTTCGTACTTCTCGGACTAAAACTGCATTTTTCACGACAAAAAATATTTTTTATCTCTGAAAATCAATTTATTCAGGTCAGAAAGCTGGAAACGTCTAAAAACGACCACTTTCGACGAATACAAGCGTTTTTAGACATTTTCGTACTTCTCGGACTAAAACTGCATTTTTCACGACAAAAAATATTTTATATCTCTGAAAATAAATTTATTAACGTCAGAGAGCTGGAAATGTCTAAAAACGTTCACTTTCAACGAATACGAGCGTTTTTAGGCATTTTTGTACTTCTCGGAATAAAACTGTATTTTTCACGACAAAAAATATTTTTTATCTCTGAAAATCAATTTATTCAGGTCAGAAAGCTGGAAACGTCTAAAAACGACCACTTTCGACGAATACAAGCGTTTTTAGACATTTTCGTACTTCTCGGACTAAAACTGCATTTTTCACGACAAAAAATATTTTATATCTTTGAAAATAAATTTATTAACGTCAGAGAGCTGGAAATGTCTAAAAACGTTCACTTTCAACGAATACGAGCGTTTTTAGGCATTTTTGTACTTCTCGGAATAAAACTGTATTTTTCACGACAAAAAATATTTTTTATCTCTGAAAATCAATTTATTCAGGTCAGAAAGCTGGAAACGTCTAAAAACGACCACTTTCGACGAATACAAGCGTTTTTAGACATTTTCGTACATCTCGGACTAAAACTGCATTTTTCACGACAAAAAATATTTTATATCTTTGAAAATAAATTTATTAACGTCAGAGAGCTGGAAATGTCTAAAAACGTTCACTTTCAACGAATACGATCGTTTTTAGGCATTTTCGTACTTCTCCGAATAAAACTGCATTTTTCACGACAAAAAATATTTTATATCTCTGAAAATAAATTTATTAACGTCAGAGAGCTGGAAATGTCTAAAAACGTTCACTTTTAACGAATACGAGCGTTTTTAGGCATTTTTGTACTTCTCGGAATAAAACTGTATTTTTCACGACAAAAAATATTTGTTATCTCTGAAAATCAATTTATTCCGGTCAGAAAGCTGGAAACGTCTAAAAACGACCACTTTCGACGAATACAAGCGTTTTTAGACATTTTCGTACTTCTCGGACTAAAACTGCATTTTTCACGACAAAAAATATTTTATATCTTTGAAAATAAATTTATTAACGTCAGAGAGCTGGAAATGTCTAAAAACGTTCACTTTTAACGAATACGAGCGTTTTTAGGCATTTTTGTACTTCTCGGAATAAAACTGTATTTTTCACGACAAAAAATATTTGTTATCTCTGAAAATCAATTTATTCCGGTCAGAAAGCTGGAAACGTCTAAAAACGACCACTTTCGACGAATACAAGCGTTTTTAGACATTTTCGTACTTCTCGGACTAAAACTGCATTTTTCACGACAAAAAATATTTTATATCTTTGATAATAAATTTATTAACGTCAGAGAGCTGGAAATGTCTAAAAACGTTCACTTTCAACGAATACGATCGTTTTTAGGCATTTTCGTACTTCTCGGAATAAAACTGTATTTTTCACGACAAAAAATATTTTTTATCTCTGAAAATCAATTTATTCAGGTCAGAAAGCTGGAAACGTCTAAAAACGACCACTTTCGACGAATACAAGCGTTTTTAGACATTTTCGTACTTCTCGGACTAAAACTGCATTTTTCACGACAAAAAATATTTTATATCTCTGAAAATAAATTTATTAACGTCAGAGAGCTGGAAATGTCTAAAAACGTTCACTTTCAACGAATACGAGCGTTTTTAGGCATTTTTGTACTTCTCGGAATAAAACTGTATTTTTCACGACAAAAAATATTTTTTATCTCTGAAAATCAATTTATTCAGGTCAGAAAGCTGGAAACGTCTAAAAACGACCACTTTCGACGAATACAAGCGTTTTTAGACATTTTCGTACTTCTCGGACTAAAACTGCATTTTTCACGACAAAAAATATTTTATATCTTTGAAAATAAATTTATTAACGTCAGAGAGCTGGAAATGTCTAAAAACGTTCACTTTCAACGAATACAAGCGTTTTTAGGCATTTTTGTACTTCTCGGAATAAAACTGTATTTTTCACGACAAAAAATATTTTTTATCTCTGAAAATCAATTTATTCAGGTCAGAAAGCTGGAAACGTCTAAAAACGACCACTTTCGACGAATACAAGCGTTTTTAGACATTTTCGTACATCTCGGACTAAAACTGCATTTTTCACGACAAAAAATATTTTATATCTTTGAAAATAAATTTATTAACGTCAGAGAGCTGGAAATGTCTAAAAACGTTCACTTTCAACGAATACGATCGTTTTTAGGCATTTTCGTACTTCTCCGAATAAAACTGCATTTTTCACGACAAAAAATATTTTATATCTCTGAAAATAAATTTATTAACGTCAGAGAGCTGGAAATGTCTAAAAACGTTCACTTTCAACGAATACGAGCGTTTTTAGGCATTTTTGTACTTCTCGGAATAAAACTGTATTTTTCACGACAAAAAATATTTTTTATCTCTGAAAATCAATTTATTCAGGTCAGAAAGCTGGAAACGTCTAAAAACGACCACTTTCGACGAATACAAGCGTTTTTAGACATTTTCGTACTTCTCGGACTAAAACTGCATTTTTCACGACAAAAAATATTTTATATCTTTGAAAATAAATTTATTAACGTCAGAGAGCTGGAAATGTCTAAAAACGTTCACTTTCAACAAATACGAGCGTTTTTAGGCATTTTCGTACTTCTCGGAATAAAACTGTATTTTTCACGACAAAAAATATTTTTTATCTCTGAAAATCAATTTATTCAGGTCAGAAAGCTGGAAACGTCTAGAAACGACCACTTTCGACGAATACAAGCGTTTTTAGACATTTTCGTACTTCTCGGACTAAAACTGCATTTTTCACGACAAAAAATATTTTATATCTTTGAAAATAAATTTATTAACGTCAGAGGGCTGGAAATGTCTAAAAACGTTCACTTTCAACGAATACGAGCGTTTTTAGGCATTTTTGTACTTCTCGGAATAAAACTGTATTTTTCACGACAAAAAATATTTTTTATCTCTGAAAATCAATTTATTCAGGTCAGAAAGCTGGAAACGTCTAAAAACGACCACTTTCGACGAATACAAGCGTTTTTAGACATTTTCGTACTTCTCGGACTAAAACTGCATTTTTACGACAAAAAATATTTTATATCTTTGAAAATAAATTTATTAACGTCAGAGAGCTGGAAATGTCTAAAAACGTTCACTTTCAACGAATACGAGCGTTTTTAGCCATTTTTGTACTTCTCGGAATAAAACTGTATTTTTCACGACAAAAAATATTTTTTATCTCTGAAAATCAATTTATTCAGGTCAGAAAGCTGGAAACGTCTAAAAACGACCACTTTCGACGAATACAAGCGTTTTTAGACATTTTCGTACTTCTCGGACTAAAACTGCATTTTTCACGACAAAAAATATTTTATATCTTTGAAAATAAATTTATTAACGTCAGAGAGCTGGAAATGTCTAAAAACGTTCACTTTCAACGAATACGAGCGTTTTTAGGCATTTTTGTACTTCTCGGAATAAAACTGTATTTTTCACGACAAAAAATATTTTTTATCTCTGAAAATCAATTTATTCAGGTCAGAAAGCTGGAAACGTCTAAAAACGACCACTTTCGACGAATACAAGCGTTTTTAGACATTTTCGTACTTCTCGGACTAAAACTGCATTTTTCACGACAAAAAATATTTTATATCTTTGAAAATAAATTTATTAACGTCAGAGAGCTGGAAATGTCTAAAAACGTTCACTTTCAACGAATACGATCGTTTTTAGGCATTTTCGTACTTCTCCGAATAAAACTGCATTTTTCACGACAAAAAATATTTTATATCTCTGAAAATAAATTTATTAACGTCAGAGAGCTGGAAATGTCTAAAAACGTTCACTTTCAACGAATACGAGCGTTTTTAGGCATTTTTGTACTTCTCGGAATAAAACTGTATTTTTCACGACAAAAAATATTTTTTATCTCTGAAAATCAATTTATTCAGGTTAGAAAGCTGGAAACGTATAAAAACGACCACTTTCGACGAATACAAGCGTTTTTAGACATTTTCGTACTTCTCGGACTAAAACTGCATTTTTCACGACAAAAAATATTTTATATCTTTGAAAATAAATTTATTAACGTCAGAGAGCTGGAAATGTCTAAAAACGTTCACTTTCAACGAATACGAGCGTTTTTAGGAATTTTTGTACTTCTCGGAATAAAACTGTATTTTTCACGACAAAAAATATTTTTTATCTCTGAAAATCAATTTATTCAGGTCAGAAAGCTGGAAACGTCTAAAAACGACCACTTTCGACGAATACAAGCGTTTTTAGACATTTTCGTACTTCTCGGACTAAAACTGCATTTTTCACGACAAAAAATATTTTATATCTTTGAAAATAAATTTATTAACGTCAGAGAGCTGGAAATGTCTAAAAACGTTCACTTTCAACGAATACGATCGTTTTTAGGCATTTTCGTACTTCTCCGAATAAAACTGCATTTTTCACGACAAAAAATATTTTATATCTCTGAAAATAAATTTATTAACGTCAGAGAGCTGGAAATGTCTAAAAACGTTCACTTTCAACGAATACGAGCGTTTTTAGGCATTTTTGTACTTCTCGGAATAAAACTGTATTTTTCACGACAAAAAATATTTTTTATCTCTGAAAATCAATTTATTCAGGTCAGAAAGCTGGAAACGTCTAAAAACAACCACTTTCGACGAATACAAGCGTTTTTAGACATTTTCGTACTTCTCGGACTAAAACTGCATTTTTCACGACAAAAAATATTTTATATCTTTGAAATTAAATTTATTAACGTCAGAGAGCTGGAAATGTCTAAAAACGTTCACTTTCAACGAATACGATCGTTTTTAGGCATTTTCGTACTTCTCCGAATAAAACTGCATTTTTCACGACAAAAAATATTTTATATCTCTGAAAATAAATTTATTAACGTCAGAGAGCTGGAAATGTCTAAAAACGTTCACTTTCAACGAATACGAGCGTTTTTAGGCATTTTTGTACTTCTCGGAATAAAACTGTATTTTTCACGACAAAAAATATTTTTTATCTCTGAAAATCAATTTATTCAGGTCAGAAAGCTGGAAACGTCTAGAAACGACCACTTTCGACGAATACAAGCGTTTTTAGACATTTTCGTACTTCTCGGACTAAAACTGCATTTTTCACGACAAAAAATATTTTATATCTTTGAAAATAAATTTATTAACGTCAGAGAGCTGGAAATGTCTAAAAACGTTCACTTTCAACGAATACGAGCGTTTTTAGGCATTTTTGTACTTCTCGGAATAAAACTGTATTTTTCACGACAAAAAATATTTTTTATCTATGAAAATCAATTTATTCAGGTCAGAAAGCTGGAAACGTCTAAAAACGACCACTTTCGACGAATACAAGCGTTTTTAGACATTTTCGTACTTCTCGGACTAAAACTGCATTTTTCACGACAAAAAATATTTTATATCTTTGAAAATAAATTTATTAACGTCAGAGAGCTGGAAATGTCTAAAAACGTTCACTTTCAACGAATACGAGCGTTTTTAGGCATTTTTGTACTTCTCGGAATAAAACTGTATTTTTCACGACAAAAAATATTTTTTATCTCTGAAAATCAATTTATTCAGGTCAGAAAGCTGGAAACGTCTAAAAACGACCACTTTCGACGAATACAAGCGTTTTTAGACATTTTCGTACTTCTCGGACTAAAACTGCATTTTTCACGACAAAAAATATTTTATATCTTTGAAAATAAATTTATTAACGTCAGAGAGCTGGAAATGTCTAAAAACGTTCACTTTCAACGAATACGATCGTTTTTAGGCATTTTCGTACTTCTCCGAATAAAACTGCATTTTTCACGACAAAAAATATTTTATATCTCTGAAAATAAATTTATTAACGTCAGAGAGCTGGAAATGTCTAAAAACGTTCACTTTCAACGAATACGAGCGTTTTTAGGCATTTTTGTACTTCTCGGAATAAAACTGTATTTTTCACGACAAAAAATATTTTTTATCTCTGAAAATCAATTTATTCAGGTCAGAAAGCTGGAAACGTCTAAAAACAACCACTTTCGACGAATACAAGCGTTTTTAGACATTTTCGTACTTCTCGGACTAAAACTGCATTTTTCACGACAAAAAATATTTTATATCTTTGAAATTAAATTTATTAACGTCAGAGAGCTGGAAATGTCTAAAAACGTTCACTTTCAACGAATACGATCGTTTTTAGGCATTTTCGTACTTCTCCGAATAAAACTGCATTTTTCACGACAAAAAATATTTTATATCTCTGAAAATAAATTTATTAACGTCAGAGAGCTGGAAATGTCTAAAAACGTTCACTTTCAACGAATACGAGCGTTTTTAGGCATTTTTGTACTTCTCGGAATAAAACTGTATTTTTCACGACAAAAAATATTTTTTATCTCTGAAAATCAATTTATTCAGGTCAGAAAGCTGGAAACGTCTAGAAACGACCACTTTCGACGAATACAAGCGTTTTTAGACATTTTCGTACTTCTCGGACTAAAACTGCATTTTTCACGACAAAAAATATTTTATATCTTTGAAAATAAATTTATTAACGTCAGAGAGCTGGAAATGTCTAAAAACGTTCACTTTCAACGAATACGAGCGTTTTTAGGCATTTTTGTACTTCTCGGAATAAAACTGTATTTTTCACGACAAAAAATATTTTTTATCTATGAAAATCAATTTATTCAGGTCAGAAAGCTGGAAACGTCTAAAAACGACCACTTTCGACGAATACAAGCGTTTTTAGACATTTTCGTACTTCTCGGACTAAAACTGCATTTTTCACGACAAAAAATATTTTATATCTTTGAAAATAAATTTATTAACGTCAGAGAGCTGGAAATGTCTAAAAACGTTCACTTTCAACGAATACGATCGTTTTTAGGCATTTTCGTACTTCTCCGAATAAAACTGCATTTTTCACGACAAAAAATATTTTATATCTCTGAAAATAAATTTATTAACGTCAGAGAGCTGGAAATGTCGAAAAACGTTCACTTTCAACGAATACGAGCGTTTTTAGGCATTTTTGTACTTCTCGGAATAAAACTGTATTTTTCACGACAAAAAATATTTTTTATCTCTGAAAATCAATTTATTCAGGTCAGAAAGCTGGAAACGTCTAGAAACGACCACTTTCGACGAATACAAGTGTTTTTAGACATTTTCGTACTTCTCGGACTAGAACTGCATTTTTCACGACAAAAAATATTTTATATCTTTGAAAATAAATTTATTAACCTCAGAGAGCTGGAAATGTCTAAAAACGTTCACTTTCAACGAATACGATCGTTTTTAGGCATTTTCGTACTTCTCCGAATAAAACTGCATTTTTCACGACAAAAAATATTTTATATCTCTGAAAATAAATTTATTAACGTCAGAGAGCTGCAAATGTCTAAAAACGTCACTTTCAACGAATACGAGCGTTTTTAGGCATTTTTGTACTTCTCGGAATAAAACTGTATTTTTCACGACAAAAAATATTTTTTATCTCTGAAAATCAATTTATTCAGGTCAGAAAGCTGGAAACGTCTAAAAACGACCACTTTCGACTAATACAAGCGTTTTTAGACATTTTCGTACTTCTCGGACTAAAACTGCATTTTTCACGACAAAAAATATTTTATATCTTTGAAAATAAATTTATTAACGTCAGAGAGCTGGAAATGTCTAAAAACGTTCACTTTCAACGAATACGAGCGTTTTTAGGCATTTTTGTACTTCTCGGAATAAAACTGTATTTTTCACGACAAAAAATATTTTTTATCTCTGAAAATCAATTTATTCAGGTCAGAAAGCTGGAAACGTCTAAAAACGACCACTTTCGACGAATACAAGCGTTTTTAGACATATTCGTACTTCTCGGACTAAAACTGCATTTTTCACGACAAAAAATATTTTATATCTTTGAAAATAAATTTATTAACGTCAGAGAGCTGGAAATGTCTAAAAACGTTCACTTTCAACGAATACGATCGTTTTTAGGCATTTTCGTACTTCTCCGAATAAAACTGCATTTTTCACGACAAAAAATATTTTATATCACTGAAAATAAATTTATTAACGTCAGAGAGCTGGAAATGTCTAAAAACGTTCACTTTCAACGAATACGAGCGTTTTTAGGCATTTTTGTACTTCTCGGAATAAAACTGTATTTTTCACGACAAAAAATATTTTTTATCTCTGAAAATCAATTTATTCAGGTCAGAAAGCTGGAAACGTCTAAAAACGACCACTTTCGACGAATACAAGCGTTTTTAGACATTTTCGTACTTCTCGGACTAAAACTGCATTTTTCACGACAAGAAATATTTTATATCTTTGAAAATAAATTTATTAACGTCAGAGAGCTGGAAATGTCTAAAAACGTTCACTTTCAACGAATACGAGCGTTTTTAGGCATTTTTGTACTTCTCGGAATAAAACTGTATTTTTCACGACAAAAAATATTTTTTATCTCTGAAAATCAATTTATTCAGGTCAGAAAGCTGGAAACGTCTAAAAACGACCACTTTCGACGAATACAAGCGTTTTTAGACATTTTTGTACTTCTCGGACTAAAACTGCATTTTTCACGACAAAAAATATTTTATATCTTTGAAAATAAATTTATTAACGTCAGAGAGCTGGAAATGTCTAAAAACGTTCACTTTCAACGAATACGATCGTTTTTAGGCATTTTCGTACTTCTCCGAATAAAACTGCATTTTTCACGACAAAAAATATTTTATTTCTCTGAAAATAAATTTATTAACGTCAGAGAGCTGGAAATGTCTAAAAACGTTCACTTTCAACGAATACGAGCGTTTTTAGGCATTTTTGTACTTCTCGGAATAAAACTGTATTTTTCACGACAAAAAATATTTTTTATCTCTGAAAATCAATTTATTCAGGTCAGAAAGCTGGAAACGTCTAAAAACGACCACTTTCGACTAATACAAGCGTTTTTAGACATTTTCGTACTTCTCGGACTAAAACTGCATTTTTCACGACAAAAAATATTTTATATCTTTGAAAATAAATTTATTAACGTCAGAGAGCTGGAAATGTCTAAAAACGTTCACTTTCAACGAATACGATCGTTTTTAGGCATTTTCGTACTTCTCCGAATAAAACTGCATTTTTCACGACAAAAAATATTTTATATCTCTGAAAATAAATTTATTAACGTCAGAGAGCTGGAAATGTCTAAAAACGTTCACTTTCAACGAATACGAGCGTTTTTAGGCATTTTTGTACTTCTCGGAATAAAACTGTATTTTTCACGACAAAAAATATTTTTTATCTCTGAAAATCAATTTATTCAGGTCAGAAAGCTGGAAACATCTAAAAACGACCACTTTCGACGAATACAAGCGTTTTTAGACATTTTCGTACTTCTCGGACTAAAACTGAATTTTTCACGACAAAAAATATTTTTTATCTCTGAAAATCAATTTATTCAGGTCAGAAAGCTGGAAACGTCTAAAAACGACCACTTTCGACGAATACAAGCGTTTTTAGACATTTTCGTACTTCTCGGACTAAAACTGCATTTTTCACGACAAAAAATATTTTATATCTATGAAAATAAATTTATTAACGTCAGAGAGCTGGAAATGTCTAAAAACGTTCACTTTCAACGAATACGAGCGTTTTTAGGCATTTTTGTACTTCTCGGAATAAAACTGTATTTTTCACGACAAAAAATATTTTTTATCTCTGAAAATCAATTTATTCAGGTCAGAAAGCTGGAAACGTCTAAAAACGACCACTTTCGACGAATACAAGCGTTTTTAGGCATTTTTGTACTTCTCGGAATAAAACTGTATTTTTCACGACAAAAAATATTTTTTATCTCTGAAAATCAATTTATTCAGGTCAGAAAGCTGGAAACGTCTAAAAACGACCACTTTCGACGAATACAAGCGTTTTTAGACATTTTCGTACTTCTCGGACTAAAACTGCATTATTCACGACAAAAAATATTTTATATCTTTGAAAATAAATTTATTAACGTCAGAGAGCTGGAAATGTCTAAAAACGTTCACTTTCAACGAATACGATCGTTTTTAGGCATTTTCGTACTTCTCCGAATAAAACTGCATTTTTCACGACAAAAAATATTTTATATCTCTGAAAATAAATTTATTCAGGTCAGAAAGCTGGAAACGTCTAAAAACGACCACTTTCGACGAATACAAGCGTTTTTAGACATTTTCGTACTTCTCGGACTAAAACTGCATTTTTCACGACAAAAAATATTTTATATCTTTGAAAATAAATTTATTAACGTCAGAGAGCTGGAAATGTCTAAAAACGTTCACTTTCAACGAATACGATCGTTTTTAGGCATTTTCGTACTTCTCCGAATAAAACTGCATTTTTCACGACAAAAAATATTTTATATCTCTGAAAATAAATTTATTAACGTCAGAGAGATGGAAATGTCTAAAAACGTTCACTTTCAACGAATACGAGCGTTTTTAGGCATTTTTGTACTTCTCGGAATAAAACTGTATTTTTCACGACAAAAAATATTTTTTATCTCTGAAAATCAATTTATTCAGGTCAGAAAGCTGGAAACGTCTAGAAACGACCACTTTCGACGAATACAAGCGTTTTTAGACATTTTCGTACTTCTCGGACTAAAACTGCATTTTTCACGACAAAAAATATTTTATATCTTTGAAAATAAATTTATTAACGTCAGAGAGCTGGAAATGTCTAAGAACGTTCACTTTCAACGAATACGAGCGTTTTTAGGCATTTTTGTACTTCTCGGAATAAAACTGTATTTTTCACGACAAAAAATATTTTTTATCTATGAAAATCAATTTATTCAGGTCAGAAAGCTGGAAACGTCTAAAAACGACCACTTTCGACGAATACAAGCGTTTTTAGACATTTTCGTACTTCTCGGACAAAAACTGCATTTTTCACGACAAAAAATATTTTATATCTTTGAAAATAAATTTATTAACGTCAGAGAGCTGGAAATGTCTAAAAACGTTCACTTTCAACGAATACGATCGTTTTTAGGCATTTTCGTACTTCTCCGAATAAAACTGCATTTTTCACGACAAAAAATATTTTATATCTCTGAAAATAAATTTATTAACGTCAGAGAGCTGGAAATGTCGAAAAACGTTCACTTTCAACGAATACGAGCGTTTTTAGGCATTTTTGTACTTCTCGGAATAAAACTGTATTTTTCACGACAAAAAATATTTTTTATCTCTGAAAATCAATTTATTCAGGTCAGAAAGCTGGAAACGTCTAGAAACGACCACTTTCGACGAATACAAGTGTTTTTAGACATTTTCGTACTTCTCGGACTAAAACTGCATTTTTCACGACAAAAAATATTTTATATCTTTGAAAATAAATTTATTAACCTCAGAGAGCTGGAAATGTCTAAAAACGTTCACTTTCAACGAATACGATCGTTTTTAGGCATTTTCGTACTTCTCCGAATAAAACTGCATTTTTCACGACAAAAAATATTTTATATCTCTGAAAATAAATTTATTAACGTCAGAGAGCTGCAAATGTCTAAAAACGTTCACTTTCAACGAATACGAGCGTTTTTAGGCATTTTTGTACTTCTCGGAATAAAACTGTATTTTTCACGACAAAAAATATTTTTTATCTCTGAAAATCAATTTATTCAGGTCAGAAAGCTGGAAACGTCTAAAAACGACCACTTTCGACGAATACAAGCGTTTTTAGACATTTTCGTACTTCTCGGACTAAAACTGCATTTTTCACGACAAAAAATATTTTATATCTTTGAAAATAAATTTATTAACGTCAGAGAGCTGGATATGTCTAAAAACGTTCACTTTCAACGAATACGAGCGTTTTTAGGCATTTTTGTACTTCTCGGAATAAAACTGTATTTTTCACGACAAAAAATATTTTTTATCTCTGAAAATCAATTTATTCAGGTCAGAAAGCTGGAAACGTCTAAAAACGACCACTTTCGACGAATACAAGCGTTTTTAGACATTTTTGTACTTCTCGGACTAAAACTGCATTTTTCACGACAAAAAATATTTTATATCTTTGAAAATAAATTTATTAACGTCAGAGAGCTGGAAATGTCTAAAAACGTTCACTTTCAACGAATACGATCGTTTTTAGGCATTTTCGTACTTCTCCGAATAAAACTGCATTTTTCACGACAAAAAATATTTTATTTCTCTGAAAATAAATTTATTAACGTCAGAGAGCTGGAAATGTCTAAAAACGTTCACTTTCAACGAATACGAGCGTTTTTAGGCATTTTTGTACTTCTCGGAATAAAACTGTATTTTTCACGACAAAAAATATTTTTTATCTCTGAAAATCAATTTATTCAGGTCAGAAAGCTGGAAACGTCTAAAAACGACCACTTTCGACTAATACAAGCGTTTTTAGACATTTTCGTACTTCTCGGACTAAAACTGCATTTTTCACGACAAAAAATATTTTATATCTTTGAAAATAAATTTATTAACGTCAGAGAGCTGGAAATGTCTAAAAACGTTCACTTTCAACGAATACGAGCGTTTTTAGGCATTTTTGTACTTCTCGGAATAAAACTGTATTTTTCACGACAAAAAATATTTTTTATCTCTGAAAATCAATTTATTCAGGTCAGAAAGCTGGAAACGTCTAAAAACGACCACTTTCGACGAATACAAGCGTTTTTAGACATATTCGTACTTCTCGGACTAAAACTGCATTTTTCACGACAAAAAATATTTTATATCTTTGAAAATAAATTTATTAACGTCAGAGAGCTGGAAATGTCTAAAATCGTTCACTTTCAACGAATACAAGCGTTTTTAGACATTTTCGTACTTCTCGGACTAAAACTGCATTTTTCACGACAAAAAATATTTTATATCTTTGAAAATAAATTTATTAACGTCAGAGAGCTGGAAATGTCTAAAAACGTTCACTTTCAACGAATACGATCGTTTTTAGGCATTTTCGTACTTCTCCGAATAAAACTGCATTTTTCACGACAAATAATATATTATATCTCTGAAAATAAATTTATTAACGTCAGAGAGCTGGAAATGTCTAAAAACGTTCACTTTCAACGAATACGAGCGTTTTTAGGCATTTTTGTACTTCTCGGAATAAAACTGTATTTTTCACGACAAAAAATATTTTTTATCTCTGAAAATCAATTTATTCAGGTCAGAAAGCTGGAAACGTCTAAAAACGACCACTTTCGACTAATACAAGCGTTTTTAGACATTTTCGTACTTCTCGGACTAAAACTGCATTTTTCACGACAAAAAATATTTTATATCTTTGAAAATAAATTTATTAACGTCAGAGAGCTGGAAATGTCTAAAAACGTTCACTTTCAACGAATACGAGCGTTTTTAGGCATTTTTGTACTTCTCGGAATAAAACTGTATTTTTCACGACAAAAAATATTTTTTATCTCTGAAAATCAATTTATTCAGGTCAGAAAGCTGGAAACGTCTAAAAACGACCACTTTCGACGAATACAAGCGTTTTTAGACATATTCGTACTTCTCGGACTAAAACTGCATTTTTCACGACAAAAAATATTTTATATCTTTGAAAATAAATTTATTAACGTCAGAGAGCTGGAAATGTCTAAAAACGTTCACTTTCAACGAATACGATCGTTTTTAGGCATTTTCGTACTTCTCCGAATAAAACTGCATTTTTCACGACAAAAAATATTTTATATCACTGAAAATAAATTTATTAACGTCAGAGAGCTGGAAATGTCTAAAAACGTTCACTTTCAACGAATACGAGCGTTTTTAGGCATTTTTGTACTTCTCGGAATAAAACTGTATTTTTCACGACAAAAAATATTTTTTATCTCTGAAAATCAATTTATTCAGGTCAGAAAGCTGGAAACGTCTAAAAACGTTCACTTTCAACGAATACGAGCGTTTTTAGGCATTTTTGTACTTCTCGGAATAAAACTGTATTTTTCACGACAAAAAATATTTTTTATCTCTGAAAATCAATTTATTCAGGTCAGAAAGCTGGAAACGTCTAAAAACGACCACTTTCGACGAATACAAGCGTTTTTAGACATTTTCGTACTTCTCGGACTAAAACTGAATTTTTCACGACAAAAAATATTTTTTATCTCTGAAAATCAATTTATTCAGGTCAGAAAGCTGGAAACGTCTAAAAACGACCACTTTCGACGAATACAAGCGTTTTTAGACATTTTCGTACTTCTCGGACTAAAACTGCATTTTTCACGACAAAAAATATTTTATATCTTTGAAAATAAATTTATTAACGTCAGAGAGCTGGAAATGTCTAAAAACGTTCACTTTCAACGAATACGATCGTTTTTAGGCATTTTCGTACTTCTCCGAATAAAACTGCATTTTTCACGACAAAAAATATTTTATATCTCTGAAAATAAATTTATTAACGTCAGAGAGCTGGAAATGTCTAAAAACGTTCACTTTCAACGAATACGAGCGTTTTTAGGCATTTTTGTACTTCTCGGAATAAAACTGTATTTTTCACGACAAAAAATATTTTTTATCTCTGAAAATCAATTTATTCAGGTCAGAAAGCTGGAAACGTCTAAAAACGACCACTTTCGACGAATACAAGCGTTTTTAGACATATTCGTACTTCTCGGACTAAAACTGCATTTTTCACGACAAAAAATATTTTATATCTTTGAAAATAAATTTATTAACGTCAGAGAGCTGGAAATGTCTAAAAACGTTCACTTTCAACGAATACGAGCGTTTTTAGGCATTTTTGTACTTCTCGGAATAAAACTGTATTTTTCACGACAAAAAATATTTTTTATCTCTGAAAATCAATTTATTCAGGTCAGAAAGCTGGAAACGTCTAAAAACGACCACTTTCGACGAATACAAGCGTTTTTAGACATTTTCGTACTTCTCGGACTAAAACTGCATTTTTCACGACAAAAAATATTTTATATCTTTGAAAATAAATTTATTAACGTCAGAGAGCTGGAAATGTCTAAAAACGTTCACTTTCAACGAATACGATCGTTTTTAGGCATTTTCGTACTTCTCCGAATAAAACTGCATTTTTCACGACAAAAAATATTTTATATCTCTGAAAATAAATTTATTAACGTCAGAGAGCTGGAAATGTCTAAAAACGTTCACTTTCAACGAATACGAGCGTTTTTAGGCATTTTTGTACTTCTCGGAATAAAACTGTATTTTTCACGACAAAAAATATTTTTTATCTCTGAAAATCAATTTATTCAGGTCAGAAAGCTTGAAACGTCTAAAAACGACCACTTTCGACTAATACAAGCGTTTTTAGACATTTTCGTACTTCTCGGACTAAAACTGCATTTTTCACGACAAAAAATATTTTATATCTTTGAAAATAAATTTATTAACGTCAGAGAGCTGGAAATGTCTAAAAACGTTCACTTTCAACGAATACGAGCGTTTTTAGGCATTTTTGTACTTCTCGGAATAAAACTGTATTTTTCACGACAAAAAATATTTTATATCTTTGAAAATAAATTTATTAACGTCAGAGAGCTGGAAATGTCTAAAAACGTTCACTTTCAACGAATACGATCGTTTTTAGGCATTTTCGTACTTCTCCGAATAAAACTGCATTTTTCACGACAAAAAATATTTTATATCTCTGA